>CABHPP010147134.1:17660-30142 GCA_902168425.1 Peromyscus attwateri
CCCCCCCCCCCCCCCCCCCCCGCCCAGCTAGTCTAGGAAGTGCTTCCAATACATGAAGACATTTAAGCAGAGGAACTTATCTTGCTCCTAAGGGTCTTAGCTGATAGGAAACAAAAACCAAACCACAAAGAGCCATTAATAAATAAAAACCACAAATATTTCTAATAATCTTTCAAAATTGTAGCAACAATGTTCCATTAAGTAATTTGTTGATTAAAAAGCACATATTATTTTTTGTTTGTCCAGAACACTATCTCATAGAGATAAGAAGCTATGACATAGAGTATTCAGGGCTGTGATGCTTCAGGAGCCCATAAAAATAAAGACAAAAAAAGAATTAAAGAGAATTATCGATGCTGTCAGTCTTCATAAATAGAATTTGTTGGGATCAACAGATTTTCCAGAGTTACTTGTTGTACATTTTGCTACTCAAAGTTTATGTGCTACATTCATTGGCAGAAGGGCTGTATCAGTTTATGTGACTGCATCCCTTTTTCTCCTGCAAGAAAAATTATTTTGCTAAAGGCTGAAAGTAAATTTTAATTCCTGTACAAAAATATCATTAACTTAGTGAGCTTTGCTTAATGAGTGGGATTAATGCTCCATGAAGTCAAAACGTCATGAGGAGTTATGAAGTCTATAATGAATGTCAATATTTCTGTGGTTTGGAACATAACATGAAACACAAAATAACATAGAAATTATTATCTCTAACTTTGAGCTGCTGCTATATGTATGAAGAAAACCAATATGAGACATAGTGACCTGAAAGGAAGTGAACACTGACACTAAGGAAACATACTGGTCTATATGAATTCACACCTAAGGAAACATACTCTTCTACACGAACTCACACCTACCGTATCCTCTGTTGTTCTCACAGAATCTAATCTCTCTATTGTCAAGCTTCCCATCTACTCTGGATTCTATACTTCCACATTAATGTCATATACACTTGATTATTCCATGTTTGATATTAAGGATTAATGAAGGATTTGTAGGAGAAGAGAGAATGGTAGGTTTATGTGCTAAAACTGTTTCAAATTCTAGTTCACAGTCATTCAGAGTGCCCTGATTCAAACTAACAATTCATATTGTACTTACAGGGAATTTCATTTCTTCATTTCTTGAAATATTTGGTCTATTTTCATCTTCAAAAGAATTTTTAAAACTTGGCCACCTTGCTCTACCATAACTGAACTATTGTTCAGTACTAAACAAAGGGAATAGTGAACATTATATTTATAATTTGTATATTTTAAGAGCAATTTTTTATACTTGGAATCAAATATAGGATATTTCTTGTGCTGGAAAAAACATAAACACTCAGTTAGCTATATATATATTGGTGATTCATATTTTATACACAATGTACTATAATTCTTGGGGGGGAGGGGGGCGGGGCGGGAGGGGGGAGAATGGGGGAATCTATGACTGATATGTAAAGTTGAATTATATTGTAAAATAAAATAAAATAAATTCAAAAAAAAGAATAAAACATTTAGAAATTTCTGTTTCTTATCTCAATTACCCATGCATAGAAATGAAAAATATTTGAAGATGAGTTAGAAACTTAAAGAAAAATATTTTCCTTAAGCAGAATAAACAAAATCAAAGCATTTAGAACATTTGAAGAAATGACATTTGTTTTAAAAGCTTTAAGTATTTTTAGTCTCATAATGTGACCGTGAGACTATACTATATCCTTTCACAAATTTCAATAATTCTTCAGTTACAATATACATTGTGTTCAGACAATAAGTATAATATGCTAGCTAAATGAGAAGAACTGATTCTGTTGAAAGTTAATCCCATGAACTTTGAAAGCTTTAAGCTCCATTGGGCAAAGAAAGAGTTGAGGGATTGATATAATGTGTCAATACTCTTGTGACACTCGCTGTCTGTTTCTCCCATTGTACTTTACTATTTCACTTAATTGAGGTAATATCTCTTATTGACACAGGCTGGTCTAGTAATTTTTATAAATTTGCCTCTGTATTTTATGTGATAGAGTTACAGCCGTGTGTCAATACACTTGAACTTTCTTTTTCTAGTATTAGAGTGAAGACAAAAATTCAAGGTCGGATGAACTGGCAGGTGTGTTTGTGTCTCTCCAGGTCACTAAGCTTTGATCATTTCACACATAATCCCTATGTAAAATATGTGGCTGTTTAACCTCTCTAATGAACTGAATTGGACAAAAAAAATGATTATCTAAATGCTATTGGAACAAAGACCTGCCCTGGTTAGTTTGCTTTGATGCCTTGAGAGAAAAAGAAGGACAAATGAGTGAATTGAAATAATGTAATTCTGGCTCATGCTGTGGTACCAATATGCAGGAAAAATTTGTTTCAAATTAACCTTCTTTATTTGGATTTCTAATATAATTATTTTTAATTTAGTTTTCCAATACAGTGAATATTGAGCTGGTAAACCTTATTGTTTTTAAAAATAAATGAAATTTCATTAAAATAATTGAAATTTCATCATGTTCTCTAATTATTTTCAAAAATACCTTTAAGAGACATTCATAATTAATACAAAACTGCATTCCAGTGGAATCTTACATTACACATACAGAAGCAGGAAGATAATATGATACGTAGTTTTAAAAGCTTTATTAATTCAATAGCAACACCTTTTGAATCTAATTAAAACACAGCTGCCTCCTATCAAATTCATCAAAATAAAATAGAGTCAGTGTTCTTTAATTCAGAGTATAAGTCAAAGAACCATTCTACCACCTGATTGTAACATTTCTAGAAGCTTGTGTCTTTGGTTGTTTTTCTTTTGAGAATAAAAGTCACTATGCAGCACATTTCTGTTTTGTAGTTCCCCAGGCTTGTGATGTCATCATCTAGTTAAACGTTAATAGAAGAATGGTTCTTAAATTGTATAGATGCTATCAAGGTAGTTTTGTGTTTTGCTAAATGTAATTATTTCATATTTTAGATCAGACATAAAATTATAGTTTTTGGTCTTTGATAGAGGGCTTTTCAGTTGCCTTATTGTATCTTGTTTTGTCCTGTTTGGCTGGCATCTCTTGGAAGTCTGTATTTTCTAAAGAGGAAACCAAGGGGGAATGGGTCTTAGAGAGAGAAGAGGTTGGGTAGGGTGCTAGAAGGAGCAGAGAGAGGGGAAACAGTGGTTGGGATGTATTGTATGAGAGAAGAATCTGCTTTCAATAATTTTTTTAAAGAGTTAGGATTTTCCTTTGTTAATAGATTATACGTAATTTTAAAGTAAAAAAAAACTACATTTTGAAATGTCATATTGATACTTTCTACAGAGAGTGGGAAGCAAAAATTTAAAACATTGTTTTTAATGTTACTTCAAAGCTTAAATTTTGATGATAGCATATTATAAACCTAAAGTTGCCACTGGCATTGGAAAGAAACATGTTTTTAACACATTTGTTTAGAAAACATTAAGACAACAATCATTGCATGAAGCATGAAAGCCATGTGTTCTTTAAATTCCATGCGGGCAGCAGTAGACAGCATGAATTTATCAGTATCCTGCAGCAATCTTAGTTGTCTACTCTTTGCCAGTCAAAATCTTACTCAGTAAATCTTGATATTCATTATGCTCCAATAACATCTCTTGACAGAAGTAGGAAAGGAATGCTAAACTCCACACGAAAGGCCAAAGGACACGGATAGCTAAAGCTATTCTGAGCACAAGAGTTGGAGTGCGGGTCGGCCACAGCAGGGGTTGGGGGAAACAGAATGTGTGGAAATATTGTAAACACAATACTAATGCATTAAATTCTCAAAATAAAATAAAATAATCACCCTTTCATACAAGGAAATGGTTGTACTGTAGTCCCACAGTAACAAAAGCAGCATTGACCATGGTAAGAGCATAAGAACATGTGTGTGCATCACATAATATAATAGAAGACACTAACATAAACTCACAGTCCATGGTCATCTGATTCTCAGCAAAAAAACATCAAAAGCTCTGTTTGGAGATAAGAGCATCTTTGTAAAGCCACTGGAAACTCCATACTCATATGTGGAGGATGAAAACTATGAGTTTTTTGCTCATTCTGTACAAAATTCAGGTCAAAAGCAATAAAAGACTTTGAAGTAGTATCTGAAACTTTGATATTACTAGAATGAAAAATATAGAAAACATTTTATGGTTTTATTATAGACAATGCTTTTCTTGTTGGGAACCCAGTAGTTCAGGATATAATAGCAAGAAATGATATGCTTAACTGCCTTAGTCAAAGTTCTTTTGCTGGGAAGAGAAATCATGATCAAGGCAAGTCTTACGAAAGAAAGAATTTAATTGGTGGCTTGCTGATAGTTGGTTTAGTCCATTGTTGTTGTAGCTGGGAGCATGGCAGCACACAGGAAGACATGGTGTTGGGGAAGTAGCTGAGAATTCTACATCTGGATCCACAGGCAGCAGGAAGAAGGTGACACTGGGCTTGGCTTGGCCTTTTGAAACCTCAAAGCCCACCCCTGGTGACACACTTCCTCCAACAAAGGCACATCTCCAACAATGTCATACCCCCTAATTCTTCTCAAGTAATGCCACTCACTGATGACTAAGTATTCAAATACATGATCCTATGGGGGAGCATTATTATACAAACCACCACATGGATCACAAAACACCATGGCTAAGGCAACTGATAAAAGAAAGTCTTCAATTGACCTTATAGCTTCAAAGGTCAATTGGAGTAATATTAATATAAAGTTCAACTGGAGTAATATTAATATAAAGGAAATAAGAATGACCTGTAAAGCAAAACAACAAAATACCAATAATCCAATCCATATGAGGGCAAGTGAACTGAATGCTCTATTTTTACATATAGAAGCACAAATAGGCAATGAACAGATGAGAAAGTATTCTGGACATTTAGGTATTTGAGAAACATGACTCAAAAGTACACTGAGATTCCCACTCTCAGAATGACTATCAAAAACGAAAACAAGCCGGGCAGTGGTGGCACACGCCTTTAATCCCAGCACTCGGGAGGCAGAGGCAGGCGGATCTCTGTGAGTCCGAGGCCAGCCTGGTCTACCAAGTGAGTTCCAGGACAGGCGCAAAGCTACACAGAGAAACCCTGTCTTGAAAAAACAAAAAAAAAAACAAAAAAAAAAACAAAAACAAAAAAACAAAAACGAAAACAAACAATAACACATTAACAAATATTGATGGGAATATAGGGAATAGAAACCACTAAACATTGTTGTGATGAATGTAAATTAGTTTAGCCTTACATATGTCACTATTAAGTTTCACCAAAAATTTCAAAATAGTAGCACCATCAAGTCATTTGTGTTATTTCTTACTTTTTACTTTAGAAGCTTAAAGCTATACATTTCCCTTGTAGGACTGAATTCAGTGTGTTACAGAGGTTTTGCTGTGTTGCAGTCTCATATTCATTTAGTTCCCAGTTTTTTAATTCTTAATTTCTTTCTTGACACATCCATCATTTAGTAGTTAGTAGTTCAATCTTCATGAGTTTGTGTATTTAAAATAGGTTTTTGGTTGTTTTTTTTTTTTCTTTCAATTTATATTTTATCACATTGTAGTCAGATAGAATACCAGGAATGATTGCAATCTTCTTTGAATATGTAAAATTTAGTTTGTTGTTCATAGATGTGGCATATTTTAGAAAAGCTTCTATGTGATGCTGAGTAAATCCTTCTTTGGTTTTAGGAGAGAGTATTTTGTATATATTTGTTAACTCTATTTCATGAATGATGTCAATTAATTCTGGTATTTTTTCTGTTTATATTTTGTCTAGATTACCTGCCTATCAGGGAATGGGTATTGAAATCACCTACATTAAATGGATTGACAAATCTGTGTCTTTAAAGCTAATAGTATTTTCTCAAATAAAATTGGGATCCCCAGAGTCTGGTGCACAGGTATTTAGGATAGTAACATATTCTTGGTTAACTGTTCCCTTGATTAGCATGAAATGTCCCTCTTTACCTCTTCCCAATTTGTTTTTGTGTGAAGACTAATTTGTGAATTATTAGGACAGTGATGACAGGTTGTTTCCTGGTCAGATTTGATTGTAGTACTTTTGCTAATATTTTTACTCTAAGGTGATGACTATCTTTAAAACTAGGCTGAATTTCCAGTAGGCAAGACATAGATGGGTTTCATTTCTTGATCATTCAGCCAGTCTGTGTTTTTCGATTGGAGAATTAAGGCCATTGATATTTAGAATTTTTATTTAAATGCATGTGTTGATTGTGGTCATCATGTTGTTGTATTTGGTGTTGTTTGTGTTCTCAGTAGTATTTTGTGTTTTAATAATGGTAGCTTCATATTTTCTCATTACAGTCTCTCGGCTTTTCGCATTCCCTTCTTCAGCCCAAAATAATGCTTACTGCATTTTCCACTGGTTTGGAATGTTGGATATGATTTCTTTAGGCTGTTTATGTCAGTGAAAGCTTTTTTATTTGTTTATTTGTTTGTACGTTTGTTGCTTTTTCTCGTTCAGTTGTGGCAGAGAGTTTTGCTGGGCATGTTATTCTAGGTTTGTTATCAGAGTGTCTAATGAAAAAGTATGACACGTATGTCATACTATTCTATGTCCCAATGGAGGGGGAGTGTGTCTGGGGTTCAGGATGGTGTGAGGAGAAGCTGGGAGGAGTTAAGGAAGAGGAAACTGTGGTTGGATATTACATGTGGTATTATATGAGAGAAAAATCTACTTTCAATAATAAAGTAGTGTATATGAAGTTTGCTTAGAAAAATGCAGCTGTTGTAAGAGATTATTGTGAACTCCTTGCAGCCTCACATAGTTACAGCACTAATGTTCTTAAGAAAATCCTCTTTGAATTGTCTCCTTGGCAGATTGACATCTGATACTGAGATACCAGCACGGGAAGAGAAACTGACATTGGAGGAAAGGGGACTTGCCAGGTTCCAGTGGTCCTACAAGTTTAGAAAAATTAAGAACCACTTAATAACAAACTTCAAAACAATTTGTTTTTTCTTTGCATTTTTTCCATTACATGCACATGAATATTAAGCATGCCATAAAATGTAGTTATTAACTATAAAGTAGTGACAGATAATTGAAGAAATACATATACATATAAAGTGATTTAAAATTTTCAATTATACACATGTATTAAAACATTTAAATCTCATTAATGTGCACAAGTTTTATGATCTTACCAATGGGAAAAAAAAATAAATGTAGCTTCAATTAAAAGAAGCAAATATACATCTTTCTCAAGTCTCGTGACATATTTGTTAGGAAGGCTATTTAATCCATACCTTGACTCTGTTAGATTCACCTTAAACTGGGAAACAGTTTTATGATTGAAATCTGAAAATTGTTAAACAGGTCAATATTTGTAAAATTACATGCAGCTGTTACTACTTACTCTTTCCTGTGCAGCTCTGTTTTTGAGTGTCTTATAGAACAATATTAAATGCATGAACATTTTTTGCTAATAAAACTTCTAAATAAACAATATTTTCACAAAATAGAATATAGATTGCTTTTCATCAATAAAATATTATGAGATAAATGAAAATAATGATTAAGGACCTTAAGCATGTTCTTAGAAATTAAAAATAAGATGAACAAGAAGTATATGTTTTCCTACTTGGTCCAGGGGCAAAAGTAACTGAAAGAGGGGCTGTTTGACTGTTGTTGGAGTGGAAGAAGAAAAACCTTGCCAATGTATTTAAAAATCTATGCTTCAAGAGACTTATGTAAATATTTACCTATGAGAAATTTGGTTTCTATGGCATTGTAAAAGAACAAATTTATTAATATATTTGTGGATACTTCCAGGATGACATAGACAATGCTTCTCTGGTTTCTTAGCCCCTTTGAGAATAAAGAAATCATATATTATTATTATTATTATTATTGTTATTATTATCTGTAAAAGAAAGATTTAGTAATCCCACGCTTTTCATTATTTATTTTCTTTTGACTTATTTAATTTAATTTTATTTATTTTATTCTTTTGATTTATTTAATTTTAATTTTCTTTTGACTTATTTTAATACTTTATCCATTGTCTTACAGTTTCTTGAAAGATTTGTAAATACATTCTAAAATACACTCTAAATATCAATGTTTGTTATCTTTTCTCTATTTTTTTATTAAAATTTTTTTTCAGGTGACGTTTCTCTTTCCCCAACACCTCTGAGATTCTCCCTAACTCTCCTCCCATCCAAATTTATACCCTTTCTCTTCTTAGAAAACAAACAGGCATCTAGAGAATAACAATAAAATTAATAAGATAAAACAAAAACAGACCAACCATGGTAGGACAAAACAAACAGAAGAGAAAAAGCACAAGAAACACATATAGATTCAGAGATACACAGGTGCTCATACATAGGAATCCCATTTAACACAAAACAAGAAGCAAGAATAATAGTGTTCACAAAAAAATCTGTAAAAATAAAAGTAAAGTTCTAAGATTAGTTTTTAAAGAAATAAAACAAGGATGGAATCAAGAAACTCAGCATATTATACTTACATCCTGAATTTATCTTGCATCTACATGTTGAGAATTAGACATCACATGACCTTCAGCTTCAAAGAATAAATAACATTAAGGATATTTGAAACAACCATAGATAAGTCTTACTTATTTTATGTTTACTTAAATAAATCCTTCCTCCTTTAAATTATTTTTTGAGGTATTTGGTGTCATCAATGAGAAAGATGGCCACTATAAACACTTGACTCTCAGGAGTGGGCTGTGGAGATGTTGCCGCTGTAAACCTTTGAAACTTATTTGTGGGAAGATCCTGGAAAGGTGTGGACCTACAGTCTATATGAGCTCCAGAAGGCTCTGAGGCAACTGCAGTAGATGCTGATGAGAGCTTGGAAGAGTAGAATACTGAGAAAAATGTGGAGTGGACTTTGGATTCAGTCAGTTTCATAGGGAATTATGTTCTCTATAAGGAACCTAGACTAGAAAATATACGTACATGCTATATTCCAGAACGCTATTTGGCTGCATTTTTCTGTTTTGTTTCTTTGTTTTGGCTGTTTTGTTTTGTTGTTAAACTTCATCGAGACTGAATTCAAAAGTAAAGGATACATTTGTTTGATCATGGAGACTTGCACCAAGAATTCAGAAAATTGTTATAGCCTAGCAAATTATAACCAAATTAGATTCCATACATGAAGCTTCTGATTGGGCTGTGTGTGAAGCTGTGAAGAAGAAGATTAAATAGAAATAGAGACCATAGGATATTGAAGATCCAAGAAATTGGAAAATCTGTAGAGAAAAATTAATGTTTTGATATCGGGGAACACAAAATGTTGCAGATATACTAAAAGGAAGAAATTTATACTATTAAAAAATACCATCAGTGCTAAAATTAGTCTCTGCACATGATCTAATCATATTGCACCCTAGTAATGATCTGAGCAAGGTGAAAATGTGCCCCCACACAAAAGGCTTCACTTTAATGTTTGTATCAAATTTATTCATAATTATGAGAATATAGAATCAGTTAAGGTGTCATTCAATAGACAATAAACTGGAGCACATCCTATAATGAGTCATTTTTCTATATTTAAAAAACCACACTGTGTTTGGTGGCCCAAACATACCAGCCAGTACTTAGGAGACAAAGTCAGAAAGACCATGAGTTCAAGGCCAGTCTTGCTATGTAACAGGATATTATTAAGCCTGAACTGTGGTGGTACTATGTTCCCCAAAATATTGTGCACACTAATAAACTTATCTGGGGTCAGAGAAGAGAACAGCCACAATATTAAACATAGAGGATACGCAGTGATAGCACACGCCTTTAATTCTAGCATTCCAGAGGCAGAAATCCCTCTGGATCTCTGTGAGTTCAAGTCCACATTGGAAACAGCCAGGCATGGTGACTCATGCCTTTAATCCCAGAAAGTGAGCCTTTAATCCCAGGGAGTGATGGCAGGAAGCAGAAAGGTATATAAGGTGTGAGGGCCAGAAACTAGAAGCTTTTGGCTGGTTAAGCTTTCAGGCTTTTGAGTAGCAGTTCAGCTGAGATTTATTCTGGATGAGGACTCAGAGGCTTCCAGTCTGAGGAAACAAGATCAGCTGAGGAATTAGACAAGTGAGGAAGCTGTGGCTTGTTCTTTCCCTAATCTTCCAGCATTCACCCCAATACCTGACTGGGTTTGATTTTACTAATAAGACCTTCTAAGATTCCTGCTACACTGAACTTCATAAATAATTTTATAAAAAGCACAAAACAAACAAATCAACAAAAAAATACAAAAGGTGCACAAATGGTAAACAGGAATTTTGCATGCATAATGGTAATTGAAAAATAAAATCCTACTTGGAAACTTAAAATTTGTATCATTTTAAATGTATGACATTCCAGAATAAATAAATATATAGAGAGACTAAGAGTAGTAGTTGTTAGACATTGTGTGCAAAGAGAAAAGATTGAATAGTTAGGCAAGCGGGGAAATTTTAGGGCAATGAAACTATTTGTATCATGTTCCAATGGTCAGTAGATAGATGGTATAATACAATTGTGAAAAAAATCTACAAAATTATAGTACAAAAAAGAAATGCTTATGAAAACAATGAACTTCATATAATAATTGTCAAACTGGCTCATCAAGGATTAATAACAGGGGAAACAGTGTTGGAGGTCTAGGGGATGCAGAAAAATATAAAGGAACATTAATATTTTTATATGTTATTGTAAACTTGACAACACTCTAAAAAGGGAAATCTTCTAAATTTTGAGTAGATAAGTCCTCTAATAGAACACATAATCGTACCAACATCCCCACATCTCCTCTCCTGCCAAAAAACCCACAACATGTATCCATTTTATGAAGATCTAAAATTGTTTGTGTGTTGCCTTATACAGCACAAAGGACTCTGCAGGCCTGGTTAAGTTTCTTGAGACAGTTATTGAATCTAATACCTGGTTAAATCTAATCCACTGACAGTTACTCTTCAACATTACAGTGGGGCTGGCTTCACTAAGACCCCAATCGTGAACAACATAACCTGTCCGCTTGTGTACAGCCCCTCAGCGCACAGCACTTTGTTATAGGTCTGAACCCATTAAGATAAGTTAATACATGTTGTTAGGTCACAGGTTATACAGTCAGATCTGTAAATGACTGACATTTAAATTTAATTCCTAGAATATTTATGAGACTTCATTGAAGGGTTATATACACTCTTGGAAGTGTGTATATTATGGGATGTAAAGCCATGAACACTTAGTAAATATAATTGTTCCAATCAAGCAGATATATGTTAGCAGTGCTTTTACTGAAAATTAGAACAGTTAATTTATGACATTTCCTTATCATTCAATTGAACTAATTAGTGCATTCCCTTGGTGATGAATTTCCGGCTGATGCAGGTTATCTATCACAGTCACACTATACGACATGTTAATTGAGAGGGCATGGTTCTACTTCAGGTTATCAACAGGTCACTTTTAACAGGATTAATTGGCAGTAAATATGATAGATTCCTGCTTCACCACTTTAAACCCACAGTGATTATATCCAGTCGAAGTCAGTCATGCACTGTTTTTACAATTAAATATTCTCTCATTAATTGTTTATAAATTTTTTGTATGTGTATTTATCATACCCTATTAGAAAATCTCAAATCTAGACCTAGTTTTGTCTCCAAATAGCCTTTTGGATGATAATAAAAGTGCACACATTAGCTTATCAACAGCATTAATACTATGATATAAACAATTGGGACCAGAGCCTTCAACAGGCTTTACTGCCTTCCAATAAAGAATCTTTGCCATCTCACGTTTACATAGAGGCTTTAAGTTTTCATTCATACATCGTCGTGGATACAAGTAGTATATTCATCATCATGTGACATGAGAACTTAAATATAAATTTCTTCTAACTTGTCTTTTATCTGGGCAATTGAATGTTTAAAACTCTGTTAGGTATCACAAACGGAATACTAAAGTCAGCATTCTGTCATAAGAGGCATATTTTGCATGCATTATTGCATGTAATTGTACTTAATACTCAAGAAAACTCTGGTGTATTATCTGAGCCCTACTGCATATCCTATCACCTCTATACCTACGTAGACCAAGTTTAAAAATTAGCTTCATTGAGTGCTAGTATTTGTGTGCATGTGTGTCCACATATGTGTAAAAGCATGGGGACATGAGGTGAAAATCTTGATGGTCATCCACTGTCACCCATGTTTGTAAAAAAATTATATATTTATTTATATTGAGACAGAATCTGAATCCATGCAGGAAACATTAGAAGTTGTGAATCAAAATAATTCTTTCCTCCCTAACTATTTCTTTTTTTTAGCCCCCCTCAGATATTTTTCACAGCAACAAAACATCTAAGAATAATACTTTCTCTGTTAGCAAAACATGAGCAACTATGTAAACTGTTCCTCACATGTATTCCACAATATAGTAATCAGTATTCCCACATGGTTATTGAATATTTGAAAAGCAGACAATGAACCTAAAAGCATGAATTTTTTTTTTTTTTT
>CABHPP010147134.1:30242-40568 GCA_902168425.1 Peromyscus attwateri
TCACTTGGTAGCCCAGGCTGGCCTCGAACTCACAGAGATCCACCTGCCTCTGCCTCCCGAGTGCTGGGATTAAAGGCGTGCGCCACCAACGCCCGGCTAAAAGCATGAATTTTAATTTGTTAGATATACTTGACAGGTCGCTGCCTCATGCCTTTAATCCCAGCACTCAGAAGGTAAAAGCAGGAGCATCTCTTGGGTTGGAGTCCAGCCTAGGCTACAAAGCAAGTTCCAGAACAGCCAGAGACACCCAGATAAACACCATTTCATAAAGCCAACTAAACAAATGAATGTTTACTTACTACAAGTTTGAAAAGACATATCTGTCCAGAGATTACTATGTAGCAGAATGGTTTATGTAAGAACATTTAGATCTCAGGATCTTTTCTACAGAGTATATCCTCATCCCAAACTTGAATTACTTCTCTTTTGTTTTGTTCTTTTTTAAAATAAAGAATTGTTGTTTTTATTTTTTCAAAACTAGACTTGCTAATATACCTGGTCCAAAATTTGAACAGGAGCATTGAAAGAAAAATTTTAAAGTAATTTTTCTTTTACTTTTGAGATTATAATATAACCAAAGGCACATAGTATGTGTTTATTTTACTGTATAACTAGGGAGTGTGTGGGCATTGCCAACTAAACCATGCTGAAGCCAGTGTTGACAGGTTAAAAATAGGGTTTATTGCTGCCAACACTTCCAGCTTTTTAAGACATAATTTAGATTTTTGCACATTGATGTGAAATCTTCAAACTTTTAAATGTTAGTTACAACTTATCAAAACACTGTAAAACTGTCTGTATAAAAGATATATTTCTTGGACTGAAATTTATCTTCCTTTCATTAAGAATTAAATGTTGTGTACTACATAATTTTATGTATGGATCATATTTTTTTATCAATTCATTTGTTAGTAGGCACCTGGGTGTCCTAAATCTAACTATTGAGAATAGCACAACACTCAGCATGGATACGCAGTATCCCTTAACTGAATTCATTTCCTTTGGGTACCTATCCAGGAATCACATTTGCTAAATGATATGTCGTTTTGTTTCATGGGGTGGGAGGGACAAGTAGTGTTTTTTATTTACTTTTCTATATTCATAATAGTGATTTTAACTGGAGTTGAATGGAATTTCAGCATAATGTTAATGACTTGCATTTCCTCCTGGCTAAAACTAGTAGTCAGTTTTTCATAAATTTGTTGGAGACCTGTTTTTCTCTTTCTGATAAGTGTCAGATCACTTGTTTTCTTTATTTTATATTGAATTACTTGACTTTTTAAAAATATTTTAGTTCTTTGTATAGTTTATCTTAATCCTATCAACCCAAAACTTGACAATATTTTCTCTTATTCTGTCGGTAGCACCTTCCTCTGTTCAGTTTCCTTTTCATGTACAGAAGCCTTTTTCTATTATATAATCCCATTTGTAGATTCTAGCTTTTGTTGACCACATCTAAGTTTCATTCAGGAATTAAAATTGTTTTCCTCTAATAGTTCAAAATAAGACACAAAAAATGACAAGTATCACTACTTTTTTTTTTCTCAGATTGGAAACTAATTAACCAAACAAAAGGAACAAGCAGTAGAAAATAGATGATTATGGTGCAGGCAAAGGAAGAAAAGTAGAAGACAGGTGGAGATTCATTTCTCCTAGAATTTCTATCACACTACAGGGGAGCTCAGGGCTCAGGGAGCTATGTGAAATACAGTTTTGGAAGACTGTAAGGGCCAGAGGAAATGGATGACTCAAAGAAAACAGTGTCCTCCAGACACAGCAGGCCTGATGCATATACGAACTCACAGATACTGATGAAGCATGCGCTGGTTCAAGCCAGATGGAGTCCTAGCACTGAGAGAAGGAAGTAGACAATGGCCCTGACCCCTATCTTCAACTAGTACCCTCTTGCAAAGGAAAAACTGGTTTTCACTAATGGAGTGTCACTGGTCATATGAATCTCACTTCAGGATAGGCTCCATGTTCAGCAGCAGATGACTAACACAAAACAATGGTATTTTTTGTAGACATTTTGTCTCATATGGATGTCTGGGTCATTATTATTCAGCGTATTGGTAATTTGCTTGTATGTTTCAGTTTCTGATTTTTGTGGTGCTGTGATACGCTGTGGTCTTCTGCAATGGTCTTCATCTGTCCCACAGAGCAGTTTTCCTGATGAAGGGACAGAACTACACCTATCTGTGAGCACCAGAATAAATATTGAAAATGCAGCCAGGGACTGTGCTTGTTTAGTAAAGTGGTAGTTATAGGTTTTCCTCAAACATTCATGACTTTGTTGGCCCTGGGAAACTGTCTAAGTTTCCAGTACCAAGCATGAATTCCTCTTGTTAGACAAGTCTTAAGGCAAATTAGAGAGCTGCTAATCCTATTGATCCATGAACATGTATGTAATGTCTTACAATTTTTAGCATTCAAGTCATTCACTTGTAGGTTAGAGTTATCCCAAAATATTTTTGATGCTACTGTGAAAGATGTTGATTCCTTGATTTCTTTCTTAGTCTGTTTATCATTTATACACAAGAAGACTACTGATTTTTATGCATTAATTTTGTATTCTGATACTTTGATGAAAACCTTTATCAGGTGTAAGAATTTCCTTGTGGAATTTTTAGGGCCTTTTATATTATTATTATTATTATTATTATTATTATTATTATCAGCAAATAATATATTTTGGCTTCTTCCTTTCCTATTTGTATCCCCTTGATTTCCATCAACTGTCTTAGCTAAAACTTTAAATACTACATTGAATAGGCATGGGGAAAGTGGACATCATTGTCTTGTTACTAATTTCAGTACGAAATATTTTAATTTTATTTCCATTTAGGCTGTGATCTTCTCATAAATTGCCTTTATTTGTTGAGATATGCCTGACTCTTCTTGAAGTATATCCCTTTCTATCCTTAATCACCTCAAGACTTTTATGATTAATGGATGTTGGATTTTATCAAAGACCTTTTCTGTATCTAATAAGATTATCATGTGTTTTTGTCTTTCAATCTGTTGATGTGGTAGATTGCATTTATTGAATTACTTATGTTGAACCATCCCCACATCTTTGAGATACGTCAACTTGATGTGGTTGATAATCATTTTTATGTGATTTGTATTTGATTTGCAATTATTTTATTGAGAATTTTTGCATAAATGTTCATAAGGGATATTGGTGTCTAATTTTTTTGTTGAATTCTTTTGTGATTTTTGGTGTTAAGCTAACAGTGGCATCATTAAGAGAATTAGTAAATGTTTCCTCATTTTTATATCAAAGAATAATTTAAATGAATGCATGAAACAAATGAGCATTTGCATGGCAAAGGAGACCATCATTTAGAAAATAGTGGCAAGCTAGAAAATGGGAAAATATCTTTACCAATTATACCTCTTATAGACACATTATCTAAAAGATATAAAGAACTCAAAAAAAAGGAAACAAATACTGCAAGTAAAAATATGGTGCATAGAACTAAGCAGAGAGATCTCAAAAGATGAAACACAAATGGCTGAGAAACATTTTTAAAATGTTCCATATCCTTAGACTCCTGAAAAATTTAAATTTATACTACTTGGAGTTTTTAGCTTATATCAGTCAAAATGGCCAAGATTAATAAAACAAATGATAGCTTAGGCTATTGAGGATGTGGAGTTAAAGGGGATATTTATCATTTCTGATAGGAGTGCAAAATTGTGCAGCCACTGTAGAAATCACGGTGGCCATTATTCAGGAATAGATCTCACTCAATATCCAGATATCCCATTCTTGAAAATACACACAAACAACTCTGCATCCTTCTACAGTGATACATACTCATGAATGTTCATTGAAGCTCTGTTCATACTAGCCAGAAATTCTGCAGAGCCTAGACACCTACCAACTGATGAATGAATAATGAAAATGTAATACATGTATAACAATGGGATATTATTCAGCTGTTAAGAAAATAAAATTGTAAAGTTCTCAGGTAGATGAATCTAGAAAGAAAATCTTCCTGAATGATGCCACCCAGTCCCCCAAACAAAAATATCGTGGGTTTTCTCTTATATGTAGATGTTAGCTTTTAAACCTTCAGTATGAGTGCCCCCATTCAATAATCACAGAGTATAAGTAAGATACTATGAGGAAAGCAAGGTTCTTCAAGGATCAGGAAATAAAATATATTGTTGTGGAGACTCAAAGGGGAAAATATAATTAAGTTATATAGGGAAGGCCATAGGAGAGAACGTTAAATAGGGAATAGGTACAGGGACAACTAATACTGAAGGCTACTTGACAACCCATATGTAAACCTACTACTGTAAAAGCTTCCTCCTACATACACACACATATGAAAGGAATCTAAATGTAGTCACTTGATTATAGGGGAGACAACACCTCAGTTAGAAATCTTATGACAAGTAAAACCTCCAGTTCCAGGAATGACTTACATTTTATTTAACTGTTGACCAAAAAGTGGTGCCTTGGAAACTTTCAAACAGCCAGGCTTTTGGCAAAGCTATTGGTTTCTCTTTACAACTGGGTAATTAGGTTCTATTGCTGAATACAACATTACGTATGTCATTGAACATGGAGAAGTTGTGCCTAACTAGTAATTTTGCCCTTCTGTCTAACACTCATGATGCTGGGAGGTACTCTGTGTGCTAATGGAGGAGAAAGGTAATTCTTAATGTATTCTAGTTACAACCCTGTGTTGTGATCTGCAGTAGTGATCTGCCTGTATGATACTCGGGCAATCATGGCAAAAATGTTACAGAAATAACCAAACATTTTCTGATTGGATTTAAGGCCCACTCCATGAGATGGAACCCATCCCTCACTCTGCTAAAGTTGTCAAGATTCTGAGACTAGATAGATCATTTGCCTAGAGGAAAAACCTAATACTATTATTGTGAGAAAAGTACATAGCAATAAAGTGACTCCTAATGATGTTCTGGTATACCTATGGAAGAAGACTGTTTTGCTTAGCTTTCATCAGATAAGTTTCTTCTTGCAGGAGACGGAAACTGACACAGAATCCCACAACTGGACAATGTGCAAAGAATGAGAGATTTTCCAGAATTCAATCTTAAATGTCATGTCTTCATCAAAGTCCTCCCCTCGAGTCTCAAGGACCAACGTGGAAGAGGAAGCAGAAAGATTCAGAGGGAATGGATGAGATCCAGGAAACCATATCTTGCAGACACAACAGACTAGTTGTGTACATATAAATGCACAATACTGTGTGAGAATGGAAAAATTCCACAAAGGTTTAAAACAGGGTCCCAGCATTAAGAGGAGGAAGTAACCAGGGGCTCCCACCCATGTTGGGGTATAAATGGTCTGCATTCCCTTTATTGAGTATAAACCTCAGACCTTGGTGGGGATCCATGAATGGAGAGTATTGTGGCCATGAGATAAAGTCTAAGATTAATGTTCTCTTGGGAAAACAAAACCACGAGTGAAGAGAAACATTGAAATGTGTGGGATAATGCTTTTGTACACTGGTTTAATAAAATGCTGGTTGGCCAGTAGCCAGGCAGGAAATATAGGCGGCACTAGCAGACTAAAGGAATTCTGAGAAGAATCAGGAATTGCCAGCCAGACACAGAGGAAGCAAGATGTAAAGGCAGAACTGAGAAAAGGTACCAAGGCACATGGCTAAGCATAAATAAGAATCATGGGTTAATTTAAGTGTAAGAGCTAGTCAGTAATAAGCCTGACCTAACCTAATGGCCAAGCAGTTATAAGTAATATTAATCCATTAAGCCTCTGTATGTTTATTTGGGTCTGAGCAGCTGCACGACTGGGCAGGAGAGATTTGTCCCGACTGCAGGATCCAAGTGGGACACAGGAAAACTTACAGCTACACTGAAAGAATAAGACTGTCAAAGATACTGTTTGATAAAGCAATGCTTGCCTATGTGAAAGATGGCCCCACCCCTCATATGAGAGCTGGACTCCCACTCAGGAGAGATTGGCTCCAAAATCACCACTGGCATAGGAGAGCTGGTCCTGATAGCGTGGGCCTTGGGTTGACACAGACTAACATCTACTACATCTATGACCTGCTAGAGTGTTCAAAACAACTTGTCCTGCAGAATAATACCCACAGGATCCCCATGACTTGAGAGAACAGCTGCATATCTAAAAGGAGTTTTGTTGTGGTGAGGGTCCAGTGATGATGGTGTGCCAGAAGCCAGATGCCTTGAATCAGATTAACGACTTATTGCAATGAACATTTGCAGATGGAGCTGAATGGACGAAAGGGTATACTGCATTAAAAACTGCAGCTGTCAGTGATACTAGGACCAGTGAAGAGGAGTTGGAGGGAATGGAAATACTGAGGAGGGAGGAGTTTTTTGTTTGTTTATTGTGTTTCTTTTTAATTAATTTTGGGGAATTTCTCTTGGGGGAATTCTGCATGGGTAATGGGTGGATATGGAGGGACTTGGAGTTGATCAGGATTCAGAAATTCCCCAAACATCAAAACCAATATATATATATATATATATTCTTGCAAATGCTATCACTATTAACCAGCTAAATATATAGACAGCAGTGGGAAAAAATAAATGTTGTTCATTCTTGAAGTGAACTCAGAGTCTTGTGTCTCTTTCCACCTATTCCCTCCTTTCCAGATCCACATAATGCCCATGGCTGTGCTGGCCACAGCATACAAATAAATAAAATGCTATCTGCAATTAATACCCACTGGCCAAGGAAAAAATCAGTTGTCTCCAATGGGTATATTAAAAGCACCATTACCTTGCAGTAATTGGCCAATACAAATAAACTCAATAGGATTTTTGTAGCCTTTTGTCTTATTTTGCTTTGTTTGTATATATTTTATCTTTTTGATCTTTTGTTTGTTTTACTTTCTGTTTTTTTTGTGTGTGTGTTTCTTGTTTGGGGGCATTATTTGTTTTTAAAGAGAGGGAGGAAAAAAACATAAGATTGTGTGGATATAGAATTGGAAAGAATGTGGAAGGATGGGAGAGAGAAAATATGATCAAAACACATTATATTATTTTTTCAATAAAAAACAAGCAGAGTGCATTGATGTGATTTTTGAAACCAATTGTTATGACACACCTGTGGAAGATGGATGGAACATTCTTCAGAGCAATTATGGATTTCTTGAATGTTTAATAATCCTAATTAAATAAAGAAGAAGCAAAATAATTTAGACAAAATCATCAAGATCTTGCACAAAAAATACTCCCAAACAAAACAAAGAAGCCTACTTGATTTAAATTACATCTATTATTTTTTATTTCTCATTAATCTCAAAGAATGGGTTATAACTTATTAGCAACTCTTACAAATGAAGAGAAATAAAATAACTGTAGAGAAAGTAGAAAGATAATCCTGTACAAACTGTATAAGAAAATGTTTATTCATCTGCAAATTGAGTCCTTCCCTTCAACATATTCTGCCAGATGTCATCTGGTCTGCGAATATGCAGGCTCTTGTGGACCCCTATGGCATGCTAAAGAAAACCACACCCTGGCATGTTATTACAGTTGTAGAAAAAACTATGCTAAATGGATCTGTGCTATGAAATTGTGAAAGCTTGATATGCAGAATTTTACAGTGTTTATTTTATACTTCTGATAAAATCACCCATTCAAGGTAAACCAATATTATAATATCTTTATAACAAGAATGAGCCTCAAAGCACAACAATGTACTATGACCATCTTCCACACAGTCTATTTTGATGACTTGATAGAAATAATATGATTGCTCTCAGCTTTCAAATTTCATGTATATATACACATAAGTATATATACATGTACAACAAATGTGTCCATGTGTTTGCTCTCAAACACAGTATTAAATTTATATTGGTTGTTTAAAACATATTCTTCACAATAATTTATAGCTGAGTTTCAAAGTAGGACTATTTCATTTTCTTTTTACATATTCAATTATCTGAACTTTGAGTCTAATATCTAAACTGAGTATTTTAACATATCAGCACAAGATATTGATATGCTTTTACCATTGCATTCAGTTAGTTGGACAAATGATTTATGTTCTAAGTTACTGAAAACTGATTACAATTTTCACTTAATCAGTTTCTTAACAAGATAGTTAACATATACATAATAATATGTGCAGAGTTATGTAACACTAAAAAATATTCAATAAATTGCTGGTGTGATTCTGTCTTCAGTTTTAGGAGCAGACACTTAGGCTAACTTTCTCACCTATGTTCTTTTTCATGGTCCATTTTCACTGGCTTTTGTCTAACCAGGTTTCTGATTACTGTATTTTATAATTAAAATACAGTAGGTCACTATATGCTAGCCCAGTTTATCTTCCTTTTGTTTATGGGGAGTGTGTGATTGACATGCTCGATGTTGATATGATATTGGAAGATACAGGTTGTGGGGAAATTTATGAATGAATTAAAGAGAAAAGATGTGAAACAAAATTTTGGTACTGCCTTCCTCCATCCATCTGTAAATTTAATGGTAGCAAATAAATGCAGCTATATTTTAAACATTCAACTTTCTTACTATTGTAATCATACCCTTTAAGGAAAATAACAGTGAAAATTTTAAACCTCATTAACTGTTTATTGCTTCTTTTTCCCTTGTAGCTGATACTTATGAAACTGCACTGAGATTTCATCACGAGATTGGTACTCTGACAAGGATGGGCTCCTAGTGTTGGTACTCAAAGTGTGCATCATTCTTCACTCATAAATTCCTTTAGCTAACATGACTCCTTTTGGTTGACATATCAGAGGGAGTTACCCTCTGCCAGACTCAGGGAAGCTTCTTTAGGTGTTATTGTTTTGAATTTTGATTTATATATTTTGTTTTATTATGTGTATATGTGTGGTAGGGAGCATGCACCCTGTAGTTCTTCTGTGGAAGGCAGAAGACAACTTTCAGGAGTCTGTTCTTTCCTTTCACTTTGGGTTTATAACATAAGACATCCATAGAAGCACCCTTACCCACTGCATCAATGTCTGAAATCAGGTACCTTTGTTTGTAAGGTGGGCTCTGCCTCAGAGCTACCTCTGGCATCAGATGAGGCTATCCATCATTTAATTCACACTGTCTCCTTGCTTATTATATTCCCCTACTTATATATCATTCACTGCCTTATAATATTCTCTGGAGAGCATTTTGCAAATACTTGCATGAGGATCACTGTCTTGGTTCTGCTTCTGAGGAACATGACTTTAGACATATCTGGTTCCATGCCAGCTACTTGTTAAGATAGAGTTTGTTAAAATAAATTGATGATATTACATTGGGACTTGATGGTACACCCAAACAATTGTAAATTAGATAGAGTTTAAGTAACAGAATGATTGCTAGAGAAAGTGTCTTTTCTTTTTACTTGAGGTGGTTTTCTTAGTTAAACAATATCCTTGGGATTCTAAGATTTAAAAAAAAAAAAAGAACAAGCTTGAATTTTTGATCACACAGATAAATAAAAAATATCTGCACTTATAAAGAGTGAAAACCTTGAATACTATTTTAAAACAACTCATTAAATCATCATGAGATGGCTGTATATTATGCCTATGTTGAAGGTCAGTTACACTGAACAGTAAATATAAATAAAATAGTGATGTTCAACACTCATATCCTTAGAGCCTGTATAGGTAGATAATAGTCTCTGAAATCTAGAGTACTGGGAAGAAATAGGCAAAGTCAAATTCTTAGCTTTCTTGTGTATTTTTGTGATACTATGAGGGCCAGCAGCTAACATTTCTCATACATTCTGTCTTCAGCCACTTCTAATATTGTGAGAGTGTGCAGTCAGTATAGGTCAACTTAGAAGATCCATCCTCAAACAAACACAATTTGGCTTCCAGAGCAGAAGCAGTCTTGAAGGTGAATGCAGTCACAGTATTCTGACAGGATCTAACTTGGGAAGAGGATATGTATAGACTTCATAAAACTCTTGGTGGGTTTTGTGAAAATGAGAAATGTAACTTAGCTTTGGAAGAGCCATTGTGGAAAACTAGGAATTTTGAAGATACATTTTTGAAAAATCTTTAATTTTTCCCCATAAATTTTTCATATTAAAACATAATTTAAATGTTTCTATTTCTATAACATTTACATTATAGAAATAGAAACATTTAAATTATGTTTAACAATCTGTCTTAAAATATGTGCTTGTATGAAAAGCATAAGAGTTCTTTTAGGAATATGCAATATAGGCAATTCAGACAAAAATTTCAGATGTCAAACCTAATGACCGTCAGGGAAGAGTGAAAGAGCCATGTTCTTTAATTGGCCTTTCCTAATGGAGTGATACTTTAAGGCTCATAGTTTTTATATGGTACATGCAATTTTAACTAC
>CABHPP010147135.1:2719-12984 GCA_902168425.1 Peromyscus attwateri
TATCTATCTATCTATCTATCTATCTATCTATCATCTATGTATGTATGTATGTATGTATGTATGTATCTATCTATCTATCTATCTATCTATCTATCTACATATCTATCACCTTCTCCCTTTCTCTAACTCCCTTATTCTTCCTTTCCCTCTGTCCCTATCCCTCTGTCCTTCTGTCTATCTCAGTCTCTCTCTATCCCTAGCCTTTCTCTCTTCCATCTCTCTTGTAACACTCATCATTCTTTATGTTTATTATAGAAAGATATTGAGAGTCGAATTTGGAGCTAATATTTAAGTTGTGAGTTACCAAATGAAATTTTCAATAACATTAAGTTTATATTTCTCAGACCAACATCCAATACAGAGCAAAAGAAGTTTTTCTAATAAATAACTCTGTCCCAAAAGGTGGTGCCTGAAGTAAATGTCAATTTTTGTGTATTCACCTGGGAAGACTTCATTGGAAAGAACCTAATAAATAATCTCAATTAGGATCTAACTGTATCTTTAATATGATATGACCTTATGTGCAATATAATTAGGTTCTATCTAGTATCTGTTTTTCCAAAACCTAGTACAGACTCTGCAAGTTGGAACATTTATTATCTTTGAAATCATAAAGACTAAGTTCAAATGACCCAGATGTTGTTGTCTTAGAAAAATATTCTAAGTCATTGTAAGCTCTATATTTATTTGTCTGCTAAGATATTTGTTCTTGACTCATTTGATCATTCAACAGATATGTTGAAAAAAACCTATTGTCAGTCATTCTGGTTCAGTGCACATATATCAGTGAAGAATAAAATTATGTGGCTTATTGTATATTATAAAATTGTTAGAAGAATGAAGATAAGGGGGATAGCTAACAGCCGTCCTGAGAGATGGCAGATGGTGACTTTAAATAAGATCATAGGTCAGTTTGGCTGACAAGGTGATGTGCAATCGATGATTTACAATATGTACAGCTATCGAGGGAGTAGTCTTTCAGGCAGGAGAATTGTCAATGAAGTATCCCATGAGTACCCAGGATATGAGACTGTACATAGAATTTGTACAGAGAAGAGGACAGCGAGAAAGTCAGAAACTTGATTTTGAAGTCTGCAAGGGGCATTTGAAAGGTCTGAGTTTTTTCAGGATAAAATGGTGAATGAGAAGTTAATTCTCTGTGGTCCTGTGAATGAGGAGAGTCAAGATGACCTATGATAGACCAAGAAACAAAATGCATTGGTGTTGTAGTTTATACGTAAGATATTTCCCAAAAGCTAGTGTGTTTGAGCACGTGGTCACCAGCTTGTGGTGCTGTTTGGGAACACTGCGGAACCTTTAGGAGGTAAGGTTTTCCTGGAGGAAGTGAATCAATGAGGGATAGATTGAGATCCAGACTCGTTTCTGGCTCCAGTCTCTCTTTGTTTCCTTCTCCAGGCAGTTGTGAGCAAGCTGCTGTCCCACCTGGAGATGGTGCTATTGGAATGCCTTTTTCTGTAAGGTGGACTACCCGTAAACCATGAGCCAATGCAAGTCCTCTTTCCAGTCATCCCATCTTGTCAGATATTTGATTACAGACATAAGAAAAGAAGTTTGAAGAACATTTTTATAACTAAATACACAGTGAGGCATTGATGTGCCAGTCCTATTAGGCAACCAAAAGGGAAGTCTGCTTTGTTGTTTGCTCTCTCCAGTATGCTATCATCAAGCACCCTATGGCTTGAGGCTGTGGCTTTTGGTACCTGAAAAAAAAGGAACCATCACAAGTCAGGGAATCTGGAATATAGAAACAGAGGTCCACAATTTCTGTATAGGAGGCTGCTTCAGAAAAAAGTCATGGATTTGGCTGAGGGTTGCCAAAGGTGACCCACTGCAGAATTTTAGGGAGGCCATATTGTTAAAGGTGTAATGGTTGGTAGCTTCATTCTGAGAGGAGAACAGGATCCATTCTCTTGATGGTAATTCTGGAGGCCAATAGACTTAACTCCATGTGCCACAGACTGCTTGGTTTCCAGAGCTACCTATTCATTACATATTGTTTGCTAGGACTGAAAACCTTGAAACCAGATCCAGAGGATCTTTCAGTTTCAGTATCCTTTTCCCTGCAGAGAGTGGTTTGCTGCTATGTGGGGTCAGAAACAGCTAAAACTGGCAAGCAGAGTACTGAGCTCTCTGATTCTGAATTTGCCCCATCCGTTACAGACTACAGTCCTCTGCTTGCTTATTGAACTCCAAGACCATGCAAGAAACACCTATATTTGGACATTTTCCATCTCTGGGTTCATAAACAGATGTGGTTTGATGGGGCTCTGAAATGGCTGGGACCCTGCCTTGTGCACAGATTCAGAACTAAGAATGGGAGGGACAGACCTCAACATAGTGAAAGCTACATACCCTTAACCTATAGCCAAGAAAATAGTAAATGGAGAAACTTCTGAAGTCAGGAATGAGACAAGGGCATCTGTTCTCTGTATCCTTATTCCACATGATGTGTAAAAGCTTCAACTAGGAGAATAAATACAAAGGAATTAATTAGTTATATATGGCCTGCACATAGAAAAAGAGACTAAGTAATTCCAGTTTCAAACAATATGATCTTGAGTTTAAAATACCCTAAAAAAAAGTCATCAGAAAACATTTGCATTTGACAAATGAAATGGCAAGCAACAAATTCAACACACAGAAAGAAGTATCTTTTCAATATAGTAACAGTTAGCTTGTCAGGGAATAAATCAGGAAAATAAATCCACTTATATCAGGTTTGAAGTATATAAATATAGAAAGTATCAAGAAATAAATCTAACCAAGGATGTGAAAGACTAAAAACTTAAAAACACCCAAGAAAGAAATTGAAGAAGACAGTAGAAGTGGAAAGAATACCTGTGTTCACGCACCAACAGAATCAATCCTGTGGAAATGGCCACAGCACCAAGGCAATTACAGACTCAGCGCAATCCCTGTCAAAATTCCAATAATGTTTTTTAACAGAACTATAAGCAAACAATCCTAAACTTCAGATGAAATCACAGAAGAGTTGGAGTAGCTAAGCACAATCAAGGCAAAGCTGGAGATCTTGTCATGCCCTACCTTGAATTGTAAAGCACAGGAGTAATTACAAAACTAGTATGTTACTGGTTTAGAAACAGACATGTAAATTAAAGTGATGTCATAGAGGAATTATTAATTAACCAAGCAGAAGAAAATGGAGGAAGAGGGAGAGGAGGAGAAGGTGTGTGTGCCGGGGGGGGGGGAATATATTAATGTAAAAATATCAAGTGATTAAATACCTTAATTATACCTGCAAAAATAACTTGACCTCCATATGTGGTCATAGTTACCCCATCCACTTTCTCTTTTCTAAGAGTTAACTATAGAATCTAAAATGTTCCCCTGTTACAGGAGGAACCTATGTTTATCTACTAACTTATTCCCCCTTTTGTCTTCCCTCAGGTAAACATGAAAGAATTTCAACCACCCAGACTGAGCACAGAATGGCAGAATTAAAGATGTGAGAAGAAAGGAAAACGAAAGTCACATGAAGGAAGGGGTGAAAGTGCCTGGAGTCTGAGCACTTGAAAGGTGATGCTAAGCGTTCTCTGGAGTCTGGCCAAGAGTTTAATGTGAACAGTCAACTTTAACCTGTGTCTCTCTCTTCAGTAATCTTAGGCTGTGAGTTCTAGAAAATGGAGTAGAGTGAATGTTCAGGAGTGAGAGCATTGCAAAGTGAAGACAGAGAAGGTTGTTTAAGCCAGGGAGTTAATGAGGGGACACACTAAATCTGTTTCCTCTCATATGTACAAACAGTGTCTTTCCTCAATATTCATTAAAAACTACAGAATTTAAATGAATGTGAGAACCCAGGACAGCGTTGCAGGCCTCTGAGGATTCATTACCTATTCTGATGTTTGTAATAATTGGCAGTTCCCTGCCTGTTCAGGACAATCTCCAAGGGATGTTAGATTTGTTTTAAATGCTAGTAAATGTGCAACATTTTCCTGTGTATTGGTATATGGAACACTCCCCATTATTTAATGATCAGTTAATAATGAAAGCACAGGGTGTTGTAATTTTAGATCTTAAGCTTAAAATAGGTTGAAAACATAGGTATATAGTCTAAATGTCTCAAAGTATATTTAGTTACTGCTACATAGTTGATGTCAAATCCCTCTACTCTAATCTGCATTTTAAATCAAATATTGCTATGTATGAATTTAGGAAGCTGGTATCTTTGTATCCAAAGTCACTGTCTGAATGCATGTTTTCTGTGGTCCAAGGGTGTCTTGTGCAATGCTTGTTGGATCAATTCCTCTGGGTAAACATTTGAAGTAACTTTACCTAGAAGAGCTTGGGATATCATACCACCGAGAGGCAAGCAGTAAGAGATTCCTAAGAAGAGAATCAGAACTATGTGATGAAAGTGTGGCCCGGGCTAGGAGAATCAGGAAAGCAAGAGAAAAGCAGGCATCTGTAAGATGCTCCAAGGCATCCTTTTGCCAAAAGCAAAGTTAATAAATCTTAGCTGCTTATTTAGCCATCACATGAGTACTTTAGATTCTGTTAGGCAATGTTTAAATCACTGCTTCTAAAAAAGCGGTTTTCTTGATTATGCTGAGGGAATGGGAAAGACTTATATTCTGCAGAGTGATTTAGCCTTGCAGGATGAATAGCATACACTCCCCAATCTAGGAGCAAAGCTGTGAATCCACCCACATGTAAAACACTACTCTAATGCTGATAGTCTGTTAAATTTTCTTTGAGACACATACTCTATACCTTGTTCTATGATAATATAGCTGGTTTACTTGTTAACTATAATTGCAGAGACCATGAAAAACAAGAAAATTCATCAATGCTAATATTTTTAAAATTCTTAATGCATGAATGAAAAGCATGAACCCAACCATGCAGTGAAGTAATTGCCTTTAAAATCATATATTAATAGGAGTGAAGTACAAAAGATGAGAGAGAGTAGCTGCAGGGATTGTCTTTTCTAGAGGACATTAGAAAAATCATAGGCAGATTTCCTCTCTGCTCTAAGCAATATAATTTATATTATTTGATACTGTAATTTTTTAGATCAAGCACACTTGATCATTTTCCTCATTTGTACTCCTTTCTGCATTCTTGCCTGATACTTTTTATCATTTAATTACCTTATCAATCACTTTTCCCTCTAGTTCTGAAGCACTCCTGAAAATCATCTTCACAAGGTTGAAAAGCAAATTGATCTGCTCTTACTCCATCATCTTCTTCTCCTTTTTTTTAATGGTAAAGACTGTGTCTGGCACAGCTTAAAAGTACATGCTAACTTGCAGTAGGATGGTATGTTTATTTATTTATTTTTCTTTATAGCATATAATGATAAGACTACAAAGGAAGTCATGTATTTAAAAATAGAAAAAATGGAAAATGAAGCATTGGAGAAAACAGAAGAAACTACATGTTATGCTCCATTATAGAAGATAACTTTGTTTATAACAAGCACATAATGAGAGACAAGCTAAAGTGAACTAAAGACAGACAGACAAAGACAGACCCATATGCATATAGTACCTAAACATGCATTCATTTTGATGATTCTGATAAGTTTTTCCTGAGATAGCCTTGTCATTTTAGCTCTCTGAGCAGTCTCAGACCTCATGGTACAGAGGTCAACCACTTTCTGACCCATGGGGTCACAGTCATTATTACAAGGCTATTTGCTGGAGCTGAAGATACAGGACAGGGATGAGGAACAGCTGCTTCTCTTGCAGAATACCAGGCTGTGTGGTTCATAGCATCCACCTTGTGGGTCACAACATTCTATCACTTCAGTTCACAGGATCCAATGCCATCTTCTAACCTTCCTGAGCATCAAGAACTCAAGTGGTGCAGATATATTCGTGCAAGCAAAATGCTCATACTCATTGAATAAAATAAATATAAACATCTATTGCTTTATAAAACATTAATGCTTTATGATAGCCTACTTTTTGGGATATTATTAAGTAGCAACATGTAAAGAGATAATTATACCATATTAGGTAATTAGAACATTTTTGGTCACCTGGCTACTATTTGATCAGTGTTACATAAAAATAAACTTAAAATATGTTTGCCTCCTTTCTTTCCCAATCATTGTTTGTATACAAAAGCAGAACTGAGTGTTTGGACATTGAATAGCCACACACTTGTAGGTTGGATTTCCTTCACTAATTTAATTTTCAAATGGTTGATTTAGTCTTTTCTGTGGGCCAGAATTTCCTCTGAAACTCCATCAATGCAACCACAGAAGTAGATAAATAATTTAAAAAATGTTAAGAACAAAGGTCCATTAATGTCTTTGGTATATAGTAAGTATCATTTTCTAAGAGTTTGCTAAGTTGGAATAGGAGTATCCTAGTTGACTTTCTCTTGCTGTGATAAAACACTGACCATTTGGGAAGAAAGGGTTTACTAGTTTACAATCTATTATGGAGGGAAGTCAAGGCAGGAACCTGGAGGTACAAAAGGAAGCATCGAACACAGAGGAATGCTGCTCACAGACTTATTCTCTCTGACCTGCTCAGCTACCTTTTCTTATATGTCCTGCAATCTCCTGCCAGGGATGGTGCTGCCTACATGGGATGGTCCTTTCCACATCAAACAACAATCAAGAAAATACCCCATAGACATGGCTACAGTCCAGTCAGATGGAGGCAATTCCTCAATTGAGATTACTTCCTCTCAGGTATGTCTAGGTTTGCGGAAAGTTGACAAAATTAACTATGGCAGAGGGCCAAGAGCTAAGGCCGAGGATTTCTTACATAACACATTTAATCTCTCCTTTGTCTGCTCTGTGTTTCCTCCCTGGGCTCTCCACTTCTAATGGTAGGGATGCCATTATAGAGGTGTATGTCAGAAAAGAGCTATGAAATTAATTGTGGAGTGCTTGGCAAATTAGAGCATATACAGAAAGAAATGTAAAATATTTTTGAAATTGCTCTGAGCTCATGATTGCCAGGAACATTTCATCTAAATAAAGTTTTGGCCTCATGCAATGATGGGTAGATATCACAGGCCAAGTAAAACTGTCTCTAGTTTCATCATTTAAAAGAACCATTTTATTTCAGCATTCTTAAAATGCCAAGATTCTAAGAAGTAGTGATGATTGATTTCAGAAACTACTACAGATCAGCAGTATTTGATGACTGGAAAGGATACTTGAATTTACTCTTGTAGAGCCTACTGTTTTGTTTTTAACTTCGACAGGTTAATTTATTCATGGTTTATTTATTCCATAAATATCTGTTGAATGCTGTTTGGGGCACAGACTTTTTAAAAAAAATGACAATATTCTTGTCAGATGGAGCTTATGTCCTTCTGAGGAAGACAGATGAGGTAAAAATAAATAGGCATGTAAGTTTCTTTTATTTTTAGAGTGAAGACATATAAAGGGGAAACCATGGTGGAAGAGTGATGTTGTTTTAGAAACCATGTTCTCATTAAAAGCAGTTGGTTAGTATATGTCTTATGTTAGAATGGGAGGCTGGGAGGACATAACACTTATTTTTTATTTTTATGTGTATGGGCACTTTCTCTGCATATATGTCTATGCATCATGTGTGCAGTGCCTGCAAAGGTAAGCAGGGGATGGAATATCAGCTGTGAGAATCCAGGCGGGTGCTTGGAATTCAACCTTGGTTCTCTGGAAGAGCAATTAATGCTTTTAACCATGGAGCCATCTCTCTATACCTTCCCTCCATATTAATTATTTAATTCTTTTCTTGCCTTTATATGTACTTATTGTATCAGTAGGGACACATGTACCTTGGTATATGTGGAAGTCAGAGGACGAGTTATGAGGGACCTGTTTTCACAGCGTGGTTCCTGGGGATGGAGCTCTGTCCTCAGGCTGAGCCACAAGTACTACAAGTATTTATTTACATTGTTTTAACAGCTAAAGCTAGATATAAGATCCCTAGGTCTGCCACGAGAAATGTGTTATTCAGGCAATTTAAAAATGTTTGAAGTGTAGGCATATTGTCAAATCAAATTTGTGGTCAATTAAAAAAATAATTTGTTAAATCTCTAGTATGTATTTGTGTGTTTATGTGTATACTGTAGATATATGTATATGTGGAAGATATGTTGCATGAACATGCAGTTACAAGAGACATGTTTTCCTCTATAACTGATTTATTACCTTGAGACAGAGTCTGTCACTGAACATGAATCTCATCCTTTTGTCTAGGATGGGTGGCTACCAAGGTCCAGGGATCCACCTGTCTCCATCCAAGTAGTCATACTTGCTTCTCATGTGGTGCTAAATTTGAACTCAGATACTCCTGTTTTCAAAGAAAGTTCTGCTACCCACTGAACCATATCCCCAGCCCTTGACACCTTTGAAGTTTTAGAATCCACCTTATTGCATCATGATTCCTACATGATTTCACTGATTTTGTAGCAAATTTTCTTTGTAGGAATTAGAATTAATGTGTGAAGACAAACACACTAAATTGTCTTGATTGTAAAGATATTGATATTTAATGTAAATAACTGCTTGCTGACCAAACAGTATCTAATCAGCTCTTGGATGAGATCAAGCCCTGGAGATGGCTTCTCCCTTATTAGGGCAAAATTACAAGGTATTTCCTCTCCTCTGTTTTTACAAAGCTCACTTAGATGGTTAAGTGTCCTTGTTTTTCTTTTGTTAAATTGAGAATAAGAATGATTGTCTCTGAGTTCATTTTTCTACACCATCTTTGTTCTTATTGTAATTACTGTATTTTCTATGTATTTTTCATTATATCAAACAGACATTAAACCATTTAAATATTACTCATATCTGTAGCATGAGTCTTAGAGAGTCTTATTAATAAAGTCAAACCCGAGGCAAGTTATTGGGGTAAATGCTGGAAGGTCAGAGAAATAGAACAAGCCACAGCTATCTCACCTTGCCGGATCCTCAGCTGGTCTTGCTTCCTCAGACTGGAAGCCTCTATGTCCTCATATCCAAATGACTCTCAGCTGAACTGCTGCTAGAAGCCTGAATGCTTAACCAGCCCAAATGTTTCTCCAGGCTAAATGCCTCTCCAGGGCAAATGCCTCTCCAGGGCAAATGCCTCTCCTGGGCAAATGCCTCTCCTGGGCAAATGCCTCTCCAGGGCAAATGCCTCTCCTGGGCAAATGCCTCTCCAGGGCAAATGCCTCTAGTTTCTGGTCCTCACGCCTTATATACCTTTCTGCTTTCTACCACCACTCCCTGGGATTAAAAGTGTGCTTTCTGGGATTAAAGGTGTTGGTCACCATGCTTGGGTGTATCCTTGAACACATGGATTTCTACCTTGTTCTGCTTACCAAGTGCTGGGATTAAAGGCGTGCACCACCACCGCCCTGGCTTTCTCTATGGCTTGCTAATAGCTCTGTTTAATATTGTGGCTGTTCTGTCTCTGACCCCAGATAAGTTTATTAAGGTACACAATATTTTGGGGAACACAATACCACCACACATATCAAGACAAAAATTCTCAGGTAGTTCATGCTTCCAGGCTACTGGTTATGTATATTGATTTTATTAATCTCTGCATCATTCTTTTAGACATTATTTTAAAATTGGTGTATTAGCAGTTTCGAGGGAAAGAGAGCTTAGGGGAGCAGGAGATCCCAGCTGGATCAAGAACAGAGAGGGAGAACAAGGAATAAGAGACATGATAAATGAAGACCACATGGGAATAGGAAGAAGCAAAGTGCTAGAGAGGCCCACAGAAATCCACAAAGATATCTCCACAATAGACTACTGGCAATGGTCGAGAGAAAGCCTGAACTGACCTACTCTGGTGATAAGATGGCCAGACACCCTAAATGTCGTGCTAGAAATGTCATCCAATGACTGAGGGAAGCAGATGCAAAGATCCAAGGCCAAGCCCCAGGTGGAACTCCAGGAGTCCAATTGGCGAGAAAGAGGAGGGATTATATGAGCGAGAATTGTTGAGACCAAGATTGGAAAAAGCACAGGGACAAATAGCCAAACTAATGGAAACACATGAACTATGAACCAATAGCGGAGGAGCTCCCAACTGGATCAGGCCCTCTGGATAAGTGAGACAGTTGATTAGCTTGAACTGTTTGGGAGGCCCCCAGGCAGTGGGACCAGGACCTGTCCTTAGTACATGAGCTGGTTGTTTGGAACCTGGGGCTTATGCAGGAGGGGACTGGACCTGCCTGGACTGAATCTACCAGGTTGAACTCACTCCTCAGGGGAGTCTTTGCCCTGGAGGAGATGGGAATTGGGATGGGCTGGGGGAAAGCGGGGGCGAAGGGGGGGG
>CABHPP010147135.1:13084-42571 GCA_902168425.1 Peromyscus attwateri
ACACAACTTCATACACTCTTGTGCCAAATATTGATTAACTTATAAAGGATTTCTCAGTATGTAATGTCCTCTGATATACCATTTCAGTCAATTCCTGTCTCCCATAAATAAAGCTCCTTTTCTTTAAAAAAAAAAAAAAAAGAATTGGTGCATTAGAATTCTGACGGTAAAGATAAGTGGTAGAGTACATGAGACCCTCAAAGTGTAATCACAGTAGCAGCCTTTCTTCTTATGGCAATTGATTATTTTTAAAGGGGAATTGGGATTGATGCACATAGCTAGAACATGTTGAATTTTGTATTAAATTCATAAGATTTGGGAACAAATTTCCTGAACTTCTAAGTTATGTTAGAGATAGTGAAAACGTTGGCAACTTAAAGGACTTTAGTATATGAGAAGAAGCATAATGTTATAAATGTCAATTACAGTCTTTAAACAAAAAATAAAGATGTGCTCATAGAGAGTAGCTGAGATTTTGTTCCTTCTTTTTCATGTACATATTTGTGAGCATTGTTTTCATTTCTGCCTCATTTCTTTATTATTTTATGTAAGAAACATTGATGGTACATTTTTAAATTTTTTTTATGTATGTGTATATGGGGGGCACATATGTTAGGTGCCTCTGGAGGCCAAAAGGGGACAACATGGTCCTTGGAGCTAGAGTTAAAGGTGTCTGTGAATTGCCCAGTATGAGTGCTTGGAACTGAACTTAGGTCCTCAGGACAAAAAAGGCTCTTAGTCAATAAGCTACCTCTCTAGGCCTTTGTTGGTAATTTGTTAATTGTAGCCATAGAGTTCTAATTATTGTGTTAAAATGGTAACTGAATTATAGTAATGGCATTTTTGACACAGTACCAACTGGAATATAGCATGTAATAGTTTTCAACAGAGGATGGACATAATTTTACTTGCAGTATATGTATGTAATATACAAGGAGGAAACACAGGTCTGTAATTGCTGTTTCACAAATCTTAAATATTCTTAGGCACACACATACATATGTATGCATGTATGTATATGAATATATGTTTATGTACACACACACATATATGATGGAAGCCAATGTGCTCTGCCACATCCTGCTTGCTGAGGTGACAACTTCAAAAACTGGGATCCAAAATATATATCGACTTTCTTATGTTGTTTCTTTAGGTAATTTCTAACAATTTTGAGAAGTAACTAACATAGATTCTGAGGAAATGAAGGGTGGACTCTGTGATTATTTCTCCCAAAGCGCTATCTCTACACAGTTTACTGGGTTCTGCTATGTTGGAATTAGAGAAAGAAAATTCTCTTGATGTCTGGGTTCATGTTATATTAGAAGAATTAGCGAGGGATTTGGTGGCAGGTAAAACTTATAAGACTTTTCAATCTATTTCCAATTGAAAACAGAATTAATTGAGTGCCAACCTGTGCCAGGGAATACCATACATGCTGGGCCTCTGGAGAGGCCCAAGTCCCAACCATCCATGGTGATTTCATCAACGGAACTTCTGGTCTACTCTCAAAACTCTAAGTGCTTGCTCTATTTTAGCTTCTTTCTGTGTTCTACAAAGGGTGACTCCCTTTTCCATTGACTAATATCTTGTTTTCCTTGATATCTATATTGGACAGGGCTCCCTGGAGGGCCAGAACTTATATGATATATATATAGAGAGAGATAGATAGATAGATAGATAGATAGATAGATAGATAGACAGATAGATAGATAGGTAGATAGATGATAGGAGGTCAATACAAACAAGTGACAAACATCATCCCTGTGGTCTAGGAGCCATGTGGCTTGCTCAGCCTCAGACTGGAGTCCTCAGGATGCTGGTGGCTTCACTTAGTTCCTATCCATAGTCCTAAGAACCAGGAAAGCAGGGATAAGACTTTCAACCTGAACCCTTAGAATCCTAGACATGAGTCACTGGAGGAGTAAATGCCAGAGTCCAAAAGACCATTGGGCCTCCTTATGATATACATGGCAGGTCTTATGTGTGTCCCACCATCCTGGTGGAGGAAATAATCTCTTACTCATTCTTTCTGATCTGGAGCAGACTGGTTGGCACCCAACCAATGAGAGTAGGACTTCCCTACACTCTTCTCAGACACAACCCAAACATTACTTCAATTGGTTTCTAGGTAATTTTGTTGTTATTTTGTTTGTTTGTTTGAGACAGGGTTTCTCTGTGTAGCCTTAGTCGTCCTGGAACTCGCTCTGTAGACCAGGCTGGCCTCCAACTCATAAAGATATACTTGCCTCTGCCTCCTGTGCTGGGATTAAAGGCGTGTATCACCACTGCTCTGTTATTTGTTTATTTAGTCAATTGACACTAGAACTTGACCTTTGCAGCATCCTGCCAATTTCCAACAAATGGCAGAATGGTATCTTGCTTGTAATATTGGATGTGTTTTCTTTCTTTATTTTAATTGAACTTAACTAAAATACATGATAAAAAGGTATTGATTACATACTTCTCATATAATTTATTAAGGGGAATGCACATGATTCAGGACAAATAGATAAAATTTGTTTTAAAATATTTTTTTAGATTAATGAGTTTCTGGATATCTTAAAATTTAATTTATTTTCTAATGCATTCTAAATTTTCTCCAAAAGGATTACATATTTCCATAACAAGAACAATTTAAATGTCTACAGTGTTACTTCTAGTGTTAGGAATCAGTGTTCCTGAATAAAAATGTATCCCACAGATCATCTGCCTGACACTCACTTGTGATACCTGCTAAAAGTGTTTAGTTTCTCTATAAAACAAGGGTTTATTTTTCAGTTAATGTCAATAATCTTAACTTTTGCAGGTGCCAAGGTGATTTTATATATATATATATATATATATATATATATATATATATATATGTGTGTGTGTGTGTGTGTGTGTGTGTGTGTGTGTGTGTGTGTGTGTGTATATAAAATCTGGATCTCATTACCTGGGATTTCCCACCTTCTAAGTACATACCAAATCACTCATACAGAAGCCATGTAACTGGGAACCAAGCTTCATAGGTAGTAAATATGTAAAATATGGCTAAGCATGTGTGTGACTGAAGTGATTAGTACTTTGCTAGCATAAATATGGCCATTGGTTTGATTCTTACCACTAATTAAACCAGATACAGTGGGGCACAACTGCAGTGCCAGCTCTGCTCTCCAGAAAAAAGGTAAAGGTAATCACTGGCTATATAGAGAGTTAAAGACAGGTCTGGAATACATGATACCCCATCTCAGAAAAAAAAAAAGAAACCAAAATAATCACATCCAATAAGGAAATTAATAGTCAACTTTAAACTTTGTGTCAACTTTCAAGAGTCTTATTTATTTATTTTTGAGATTTATTTGCTTTTACTTTTGGGGTGTGAATGCTTGCCTGCATGTATGTATGTATTCTATGTGCATAGCTTATGCATAAAAAGGCCAGAAGAAGGTATTAAAAGAGGATCTTGAGATACAAGCAATTGTGAGTTCTCATGTGTTTTCTTTGGAACAGAACCATGGACTTCTGCAAGAGCAGTAGCTGTTTGTAACAACTGAGCCAGCCCACTCAAGAGGTTATGGTCCCTTATAGGTTTATAATCCTCTATAGAAGATCCATATCACACTGAAATCTCCCATATTGGATAGGACTCTATAGCTCTACTGAGAATTTGGCCACAACAGTTAAATTATTTGCATACCCAACACCAGTTTTGCCTGTTTCCTCTCACTATTACAGCATTGTAAATGCACAAGCAAATAAACATGAATTCTTTTATGAAAATAGAGTTGGGTATTTGAGGAAGCCTACATACAGTTGGCCATGTAAAAGGCTGCTACATAATCAAGTGTGAAAAACGTCTAAAATGAGTAGTTGGGAGAGTCATAAAATCTAGAATAGTGCTGAAGTTTGCGTCATAATGCTCTTCAAATTCTTGTTACACATTTAACAATCTTCTGTTGCGGGAGACTTGCTATGACTTGTTTATACAAAAACAAGCAGGATGTAAAATCCAAACTGCAGATGTATAATGAAGGAAAAGTTCTGAGCAGTTACCTCAAAATAATGGTGGATGAGACAACTCATTCTGAACATTATCCTCTCTTATTAACAGACTTAGAGTACAAGCCAAAGCTCTGGAAAAGTGACCTTTGTAACACTTTTAGAATGACTTTGCTGTGGAGCAGAACCTCATCCCAGGCTTTGAGGCTCTTGGGTAAGACTTTGGATTTACAGTAGATTGACAAAACAGATTTTTTTCAGGTCAGGCATATTGAGAACACAGACACTATGCTATTTTATGAAATATTTTACTTCAGTCTAAAATTCCACTTCTTGGGTGACTGGAATGGCTATCTGGACAGCAGCAGGTACTGCAGCACTTCCTTAAACTTGTACTAGCTCTTGCAGGCCTGTTCTCAGCTCTGTGCAGGTCCATTCAATATCTCATAATAAATTTCATGTTGAAGTCTTAAAAATATTAAGGTTTACTTTTGGTTCCAGAGCTTTAAAAAAGGATGGTTATTCAAAAGGTAAAAGAAGGTCATTTACATCCCCCTCTATATATACCCACACACATATATTTACATAGATATAGATCCATAATATGAGTATATATATATATATATAATTTTACATGTGATTATTAAAATTAAAAATAAAACTATAAACTATAATTGATTTTGAGCTTCTTGAAAAATATTAATTACCAATGAGATTAACCATAGCAAGCATCTATTTAAAATAAAAAGAACAGTTTGTCATACAAAGTGGACTATAGATTTTAGCTGCATTTTCTTTTTCTTTTCTTGTTGACAGAGAAAGAATGAACATGGAGTTGGGTTAGTGGGAAGGGGCAATCTGGAAGGAGCTGCACAAAGAGAAAGAATAAAATAAAAATCAACAGTATATAAATCTCAAGGAATGAATGCAATTTTAAAAGTAATAAAAGAAGACAGTGTCCTAATCAAGGCACACTGTTTTAAGTTTAAAAAGTCAAAATGTCATTAAACATATGAAACCAAATCTAACAATGAAATCCAGGATACATTACGAGAATTACAACATTTGTGAATTAGTTTTTCCTGATTTTTGCCTTGACTAGGTGCTACACAGATCAACAAAATAGAACCTTCAAGAAGATAATGATGCTACAGAACAGGATCTTACATGAATGATAGTGAGGGGATGCCTACTCGGTATTGAGAATTGGAAAGAGACGAGGTTGTGGAGGAATGGTGCTACTCTGTAGGCAGAAAATAATGAAGAAGTGCCAACTCTACCCAAAATATTCAGACTTCGAATGAAGGCTGGCAGTAAGAAGTCAAAATGAAACTGTAGGCTGGAGATGAAGCTCAGAGGCATAGTTCTTTCCTAGCAACTGAGAGACTCTGGTTTCAATTGGTAACATCACAGAGGCAGAGACAGCTGATCTTCAATGTAACTGTATTACATATGTAATTACTAAGAATACATATAAAACAATTTTGTAGTTGATTATAGACAGATACACAATGAGTAATATATGATATCTGCATATGTACACTTACATTTAATATATTTATGCAAAATATATTTAATAGATATAATAGCCTGAAGACAAATATAATAGCTAATAGGAAAACTCTTTATATATTTGGTGAACGTGTGTAATTACTACTTTCACTGAGGTTTGTATACTGGTTCCAAAATATTTCTAACATTTAAATCAAGTTACAAGTTAAAACAAGTACAACATTCTCTCATCTAATATTGCAGCCAATAAAAATGTCTATTAAACTCTCAGCTGTGATAGGACAATGAAAATTGATGCATTTGAGAGCAGCCTTGATGTACTGAAAACTCCCATAATAGACTGAAAACAGCAAAAATAATGGATGGCTTTCCACTTCGAATGTTCTGAACTGCCTTTGCACTTAGCTATTTTATCATACTTTAAGAGAATAAAATTGATAATCTGAGTATAATATATACTAATTTTCTGTTGACTAAATTACACTGAGCAGAACATACCATTACTAAAATATGCTTCTGAACATCAGAGATGGTAATATTTTTATTGCCTTCTGGTTTTTCTTCTGTCCTATTGTATATAAAAAATGGAAAGGCAATTTCTCTAGCAAATGAAAAAAAATATAATTCAATTGTCAACAAATTTAACTGAAATTATACATTCAAATGTATTGTCCCTATCAAAACTTAGGGAGAAATACACAGAGAGGAAAGTTGGGTCTTATTATTTGCTGAAAAATCTAACTAAAGGTTTAAATAAACTAGGGATTGTTTTTAGATTTAAATATATTTCAAATATAAGGAATAGTAAAATGCCCATAACTTGGCAATGTATCTCACCTCACAAAACATGTGTAGATGAAATTCTAAATGGTCTTATTAAATAAGAAACACAGAGCCAAATGCAGAGTTAAAAGCCCAAAAGATCAGAGCACTAGAGAAGCCTTTAGCTTACCAGTCGCTGCCACCTCTTCCCCTGCCATACCTTCTCCTGTATGACCTGTCTTTTTATTGCCTTTCTGTTCTACCTTCTCATTGGCTTTAAACCCAACCACATGATTTCCTCGTCACAGCCTGTCTATACAGACCTCCAGGTCTCTATGGTTTATACTGAGATTAAAAGTTCGGGTCACCACTTGGCTGTGTCCTTGAACACACAGAGATTCTGCCTGACATGTGATTGGATTAAGGGCATGTGCCACCACCACCGGACTTCTGCCAAATGGCTTGCTTTAGCTCTGACCCCCAGGTAACTTTATTTATTAACATACAAATTAAATCACATTTCAGCACAAATGAAATATCACCGTAAGCGTGATGTTGGAAAAGGAATGATTAATCAGGGTGATTCAGAATTCTGTGAAATGAGACAAGATTATAGGATTCAACAAGTTTTACTCATTAAATTGGTAAAGACATAAAAAACGCTCAGAAACATAGTTGCATATATTTAGATATGTTTATTAAACACAGAGATTCTCTAGATTCAGTCTTAACAGTACCAAAAAGACAAAATACACTTAATAAAATAAATTTCTGTTTGGCTGCATAAGGTATTTGAATGTATTATTTGAATAATGTGTTATTAACTTGAAGACAAATCAGCTATTCAATATCTTGAGCTTTGGTTTGAGGATATTACATCTGGGCTTGATCATAGAAAACTGAAATTGGTAATAAGCATGTAATGAATCCTGACTAAAACTTCAACTCTTTGCAAGTCATCAACTTACCTCAGGATGTAGCCCCAAGGAGGGGCATCCTGGTCTAATTTTCATATTGTCACTATCCATAGTAGTCTCCTACCACTACTAGAGTCAGACAATCACTACTTTCTAGCATACCTTTGTTTTTCCTTGGCTTTACTAAGAATTAAATCTATTCAACATATGACAATGTAAAACCACTTAGAAAAGACAACTCCCTAGGGCTTTCTTTCTTTCTTTCTTTCTTTCTTTCTTTCTTTCTTTCTTTCTTTCTTTCTTTCTTTCTCTCTCTCTCTCTCTCTCTCTCTCTCTCTCTCTCTCTCTCTCTTTCTTTCTTTCTTTTTCATAATAAAGTTCTACATGGAGTGTTAATGGTAAGCTCAAGGTATATCAAGAAAGGCAGAGTAAGGAGAAAAGTACTTAGCACCTAGGAAGAGTGGAGACCTGTCTTCTGCACCACTTCTCATGACCACTGAGGGGTTCAACAAACACAAAACACCATCTAGGTTGTAGTTTTCATAGATGGCTATAGCTGAAAGTTTTTCTGTGGTCCTGCTCAGCCCCCATGGACCCCACAGCTGCTTATAAAATAATCACTCAGAAGCTTATATTAATTAAAACTGCTCAGCCATTAGCTCAGGCCTACCACTGACTAGCTCTTTCATTTAAATTCAGCCCATTTCTGTTCATCTATATGTTACCACATGGTCTGTGGCTTTGGTCTTCACAGTAATATCCAAAACAGACTTCAGAGACCAAGACCAGAGGCCACAGGGGAGACTGTGATGGTGTCAGCTAAATGATAGAGAGATTAGGAAAATAACCATAGGCGGTGAGAAATTGGAGTTTGAATGTATTTTGATGGTAGAAACACCAGGACTTACTAACAGGATATGAGTGTAAGGAAGGCTTAATGACAGTACTCTACCAATAAGTCTGACCAATGTCAAAGAAGTGGCTGTCATTTACAGAGACAGTGAGTACTACAAAGGTACATGTTACCACAAAGAACAGAAATTAGATTTTGCATTCATGATTATCAGGTACAGAACATTGTGCCTCAGTTTCTCTGAGGGTATACTAGGCAATGATTTTCTTCTTTAATATCACATTTTTATTTTTGTTCTCTTGGTATTTTAACTTGAATTGTTAATTTGGGGAAGCAATCTCATCCTCAGTGTTTGCATCCCTTTTCTTTAGTCTGATTGAATACTCTTGGTGAACTTCTTCTTAAATCTTGAAAGCTCTTTTACCCAATCAATATAAAATCTGTATGCCAACATAACTAATAAATATTCCAGAGACTTATACCCTGTTTCGGGATGGCCATTTGAAAACATGAGTATTATTTTGTCCAGTTTGGTTTGTTTGGTTTGCACCTTCTTCACTTTTTTATTTGTTCGTTTATTTGTTTTGTGTGTATTTATGTAAGGAGTGTGTGTATTCGTGCTCCTGTACACATATGTTGACTTTTATCGACCTATGCAGATCTGTGTCTGCAAGACCTGGGATCTGAGGATGTGAGAAAATGGGACGGACTACAGTCTAATGCAGTAGACAGACTTACTTCAGTTTCAGTGTACTTCTATACAGGAATGTAACAAAGGAAACAATAATCCAAGCAAGATTATTTGACTTCAGAAAAACATGTAAATAAATATCAGTAAGCATCACTAATAAATACTATATATTAACAGAACAGCCATTTCCCAGAACCTTCTCAAGACAGGACAATTTAACCACAATTGCCTGGAATCCACTATAGATCATATCTGGGAAAGAATGAAAGTGAGGCAGAAGGCCATATCCAGATTGAGGCAGAAGGCCATATCCAGATTCAGGGTGCACTGGAGACAGCACTGAGCATATCCTTTCAATAGTTGGGTGCTGTTGGTTGTTTTTACTCTTTTTTTGGGGTGGGGGCACCAGCCAGCTCCCAAATAAATCACTCACAGAGGCTTATTCTTAATTATGAATGCCCGGCCTTAGCTTGGCTTAATTTCTAGCCAGCTTTTCTTAAATTATCCCATCTACCTTTTGCCTCTGGGCTTTTCCTGTTCTCTTACTTCTGTGAATCTTACTCTTACTCCGTGGTTTGCTGGTTGTGTAGCTGGCTGACTGGCTCCTAATGTCCTACCCTTCTCTGGCTACTTCTTTCTTTTTTTTTTCCTCTTCTCAGATTTCTCCTTCTATTTATACTCTCTGGTTGCCAGCCCCACCTATCCTTTCTCCTGCCTTGCTATTGGCCATTCAGCTTTTTATTAGACCATCAGGTGTGCTGGACAGGCACAGTAACTCAGCTTCACAGAGTTAAACAAATGCAACATAAACGAAAGTAACACACCTTTAAATAATATTCTACTAAAGTTGTGCTCTATAGCTATGTTCTGACATTCAACAAAAATAAACATGTCTTAAAAATTGAATGTAAATGTTTTACACAGGAGGCATGAAATCACCATCCAAGAACAATCCAGAAAATAAAATGAACCTGAGGTAAAAGGTCCTCTGTCTTTTTTTCTCTGGATCCTCTCTCACAGTTCCCCAAGTTATAGTTCACCATGGGTCATTCTTTTGACTGTGTTCACACACACACACACACACACACACACACACACACACACACACACAGGTCAGTGGAGGATACACGATATCTTGTTCTGTCATTCACTCTCTGCTTTAGAGGAATGATCTCTCACTGGACCTAAAGTTTGGCTGGGGGTAGCAAACCATAGTGATGCTCCTCCTCGGACCCCTAGGGCTTGAAGTTCCAGGCAGGAGCAGTCGTTTCCAGATTTTTATGTGGGTCCTGGGCTTTAAACTCAGGTGGTAGGACTTGGTTTTAGATGATGTTAACTGCTAAGACATGTAGAATTCCCCGAGAATTTTTTTCTAGTCTTTGCACCATGAGAATGTCTGGGAGTATCAGAGTATGACCAAGGTAGTGAACAAATGCAGCAGCCTCTTCCTTCCTCCAGCTTCATGGGATAGCTGTGCATCAGCAGCTTAACTCCTTATATGGTCTGTGATGGGAACACTTAACTATAAAGTGAATTGGATTAATTAATTGCCTATGGTATTAGTATGCCAGGTCTCCAGGTGTATCTGTGAGGACATTTGCAGAGGGAGTTGTCTGAGGGGAGAAGATCTACTACCTTCAATGTGAGTGTGATATCTCATGAGCTGGGGTCCTACACTGAGTAAAATGAAAGAGAAAGGAGTGAGCCAGCTGTACCAGCATTGAGTGCTCTCTCTCTTGATCCACAGATATGTGAACTGGAGCATCCTGCTCTTGTCACTAGGAAGCTAGTGCCTTCCTCAAGTGCCATCCAACAGCGAGCCCACAGGAACCTTTCCTCCTTCCAATTGTTTCTTGGCCGGTATTTGATCACAATGGCAATAAAAGTAACAAATACATGTCAGTAGGGTATTGGTTGTTGGGGCATCAGCTCTGCTTCCATATCACTGAGGCCTCATATCTTGCTTTCTGTTAAACCAAGGTAAACATCTAAAGATGTATGCACTAAAGTGTGGGTTTGAAAGTAAACCCACAAGTGTTCTGCAAAATGGATGATTTAATAGATTTCTTAAAAGTGGTGTAGAGTACTACAATAATCACTGATAATTATTAGCTACATTAGTAACCAAATATTATAGTTAATGCCATTAATAGCACTGATGTAGATTAATATAACTAATATAAAAAGAACTGTGTTAAATTTTAGTGGTAAGAATGAAATATATATATATATATATACACATATATATATTAAAAATAGATAAAGGGGTTAATCACAGAATTTGATTTTTACAATTGAAGAGTGAAGTATAGGTCAAAAAAAGAAGCGCTTGACTTCTCTTCATGATCATGTGGCTAAGGTTAGGTTATCTGTATAAATGTAGCTCATGATCTTTTTGTGTTTCTTTGAAAATTAAATTTTATTTCAATGTAAGTTACAAATATACAGGAAAAGTTAATTGTTTGGTTTCATTGTTAAAGGAAAGGAATCTAGTTACTCTCACAAACCAAATTTCGTAAAGCATCAGGTGGCATAGTAAATTATATGAGTAATTTAAAGTTTAAGATTTCAAAATAAGTTTATAGTGAAAATGTTTTCAGTATTTTCTATAACTGAAAATAAGTTATATGAAGGGAATTTAAGTGGATATAGAGGTATCATAGGACTGTGTTCAGCATTATGGAAACCAAGTATTAGGAGGAATACATTGCCAGAAGCTGCAATGTCTAGAAGAACATCTACTGCTATCATACTGCCACTTTTTGCTGTTCTAGTGACCATCTTTTACAATACTTGATATGATTTCCATTACTTTGCTTCCACTTTCTCAAACATGGGACCATCATGTATTCACATCCCATGAGACCTGAAGCATGGAGACTCAAATTTGCTTAACTATTGTGATGCTGCCTCTGGAGGACACGGCTAAGCAAGCATCAAACTGAGTACCATGAGATCAGTAACATGTGACATATCTGTTTCCTTTTTATGTGGTGATATTGTGTTCCCCAAAATATTGTGCACCCTAATAAACTTATCTCACATCAGAGAACAGAACAGCCACTAGATACAGAGGCCAGAAAATAGTGGCACACACACCTTTAATCCTAGCATTCCGAAGGCAGAGATCTATCTGGATCTCTGTGAGTTCAAAGCCACATTGGAAACAGCCGAGCATGGTGACTCACACCTTTAATCCCAGGAAGTGATGTCAGAAAGCAGAAAGATATATAAGGCAATGGGGACCAGGAACTAGAGCTGGTTAAGCTTTTAGGCTTTTGAGTTTGGCTGAGATTCATTTGGATGATGAGTACTCAGAGGCTTCCAGTCTGAGGAAACAGGATCAGCTGAGGAATTGGCGAGGTGAGGAAGTTGTGTCTTGTTCTGCTTCTCTGATCTTCCAGCTTTAACCCAATACTTGGCTCCGGGTTTGCTTTTATTAATAAGACCTTTTAAGATTTGTGCTACACTTTTACATCTACCAAGAAGTCTTTTGTTGTTCCTTTCATTTATACATCATTTTAAGCAGGATCTTACCATGTATGTCTGCCTGCCAGAGAACTCACTATGCAGTCTGGGCTCGGTCTAGCCTCCAACACACAATTAGCTATCCTCCTACCTAGAGGAATGGGATGCTGGGATTAAGGATATGTGCTTCCATAACTTTTCTAGGTATTTTTTTTTCATTCACATATGATCTCTTCTTATAACCAGACAGTGACAGGGAAGGAAGAGGAGGGTATCGGGTAACTGTCAATCAACAGCTGTCACTCATCTTATTAGCAGCAATAGATCACATAAACACCACACTTACAATGTATTTGTGCTTCAATAGTACAAACATGTCATTCAGGTACAATTGCATAACTATCCCAGGTTAATACACAAGCTTCTAGTGTGTTCTGTAGGGCTGGTAGTGATTAAACATGTGGCCACTGGAGTCTCAATTTAAGTTTTGGTTCCATAAAAATTAATCACTTCATTTTAACCTACCAGCAACCTATAATATTGGTCCATAGTTTGTTTCTTTATGTACAATGAAGGTACGAGGCGTCTCTTAGAGTCTTTCATGTTACTATAACACAATACCACAAACTGTATAACTTATAAAGAAAACGAATTTGACTCATAATTCTAAATACTGGTAAGTCCATGACAGAGTGCTGCATCAATTGAAGACATTCTTTTTTTTTTATTAAGAAAAAAATTTTATTCATTTTACATATCAATCAAAGATTACCCTCTTCCCTCCTCCCAACTCTCCAGCCTCCCCTTTCAAATGCACCCACCATCCCCTCCTAGAAGAAGTTAAGGCCTCCCATGAGGAAGTACATTTAGTGAAGGCAAGTCAAAGCTCCTCTCCCTGCCTCAAGGCTGTGTGAGGTGTCCCATCATAGGTAGTGGGCTCCAAAAAGCCCGCTCATGCACTAGGGATGGATCCTGATTCTACTGCCAGGAGGCCCCTAAGCAGATAGAGTTACATAACTGTCTAGCTATGTAGTGGGCGTAGTCCAGCCCCATGCAATCTCCACAGCTGTTGATACAAATATCATGAGTTCCCACTAGTTTGGTGTGGTCCTCTCTGCAGATTTCCCCATCATGATCTTGATGCTCTTGCTCATAGAATCCCTCTTCTCTCTCTTTGATTGGACTCTTGGAGCTCTGCCTGGTGTTTGGCTGTGGATCTCTGCAACTGCTTCCATCAGTCACTGGAGAAAAGCTCTGTGATGACAGTTAGGGTATTCACCAATCTGGTCACTGGGGTAAGCCAGTTCAGTTCAGGCACCCTCTCCACTATTTCTAGTAGTCTAAGCTGGGGTCATCTTTGGGGATTCCTGGGAACTTCCCTAGCACCCGGTTTCTCTCTATCCCCATGATGTCTCCTTCTATCAAGGTATCTCTTTCATTGCTCTCCCACTCCATCCCTTTTCTATCTCTACTATCCCATTCCCTTATGTTCTCATTCCCCATCCCCTACCCTCCATTGCCCACGCCTCATGCCCAGTTTACTCATGAAGGTCAATTGAGGACATTCTTGGTGAATGGCACATCAAAGGACATCATGTTGTGAAATAGCAGAGGAGAAAGAGAAAACCTCCTTCAATCAGAATCAGTCTTCTCAGATAAGAAATCCATTACCATGATAGCAATGTTAATCTACCCAGGAGGGCAGAACCCTCATGTCATAATTCCCTTTATCAACACAGATGCTTGAACATTAAATTTCCAACAAACCAGTTGCTGGGTGAAGCCTCTCTGATGACAATTGAGCTAGGCAACAACCTGTGAGTATAGCAGAATATCACTAGGAATCATTTAATTAATTTTTTTATTGCCAGTCATATTTGGTTCTATCCTGGGGCTCTGGGCTGTTCAGTCTCTGGGTTCTGGCCCTCCAGGCAGTGTCAGGGGTGGGCTCCCTCTCATGGTATGGGTCTTAAACTAGACCCATCATTGGTTTGCTACTCCCATAATTTCTGTACCACCTTTACCCCAGTACATCTTGTAGGCATGGCAAATTATAGGTCAAAGGTTATATGGCTGATTGGGGTTCCCAGTCCCTCCACTGAAAGTCTTGTCTGGTTACAGGAGGTGGCCAGTTCAGTCTCTGTATCCCCCACTGCTAGGAGTCTTACTGACTAAACAGATGCAGAGACACACAGTCAAACAGAAGGCAGAGCTTGGGGAATCCTATGGAAGAGGCAGAGGGAAGATTGTGGATGCCAGAGGGGTCAAAGGCACCCCAAGAAAACCCACAGAATCAACTAACCTGGGCTCATAGGGGCTCACAGACACTGAACTGCCAACTAGAGAGCCTGAAAAGGACTGACCTAGGTCCTCTGCACATATGCAGCAGTTTTGTATCTTGGTATTGTGGTCTAACTCCTAACACTGGAAGCAGGGGCTATGTCTGTTTCTGTTCTTGCTTTAGGGACCCTTCCCTCCTACTGGGTTGCCTCATCCAGCATTCATAGGACAGGAGGTGCCTAGTCTTACTGCAACTTGATATACTATGGCTAGCTGATATACATGAGAGGTCTGCCCTTTTCTGAAGAGAAAGGGTGAGGAGTGGGTGGGGAAAGGGGCAGGAAAGGTTGGTAGAGGGAATGGGAGGAGAGGAGGGAGTGGAAACTGTGAATGGCCTGGAAAAATAAATTAATTAATTAATTAATAAAAAGATGCTAACTTCAAATGGAAATAAAAATACTGAGTGTCAAGTAAAAAAAAAAAATCTAACACACTCCAGGCACTTAGGAGCCATTGCCATGAGCCTCAGTGTCTCAGTATCATAAGATGTTGTTGATTAAACTCACACATATATAAATAGATTTGCCAAGCATCAATCACGTAGTATATACTAGAAACAAGTGGGCTGTTATTGTTCCAGGAAATAGTCGACTTTCTGAGATACGTTTTCTTATTAGCAAAATGGAGATACTAATATATACTCTATTTTGCATGTGAAATTAAAATGCTAATGGTTCAAAAACATTGAGTATCTGTGAAATGCATGAAGATGCATAGATGTACTGCCACATCATGTCCTGTGAATAAACAGAAGATCTCTGAGTCCAACTTTAAACTACTATCTAAGGGTATTAAAGTATTTTGAAAAATACTAACTGGACATGAATAAAATCCTTCAACTGGCAAGACTTAGTTCTTCTTTATAGTTCTTAGTGTAGGCATTTTGATAAAATAGCAATAACTCCAAAGTATCTTTATTTGCACTTGTGACATGTCAACTTTGACTCCTCATTAGGACAAGCTCATGGGATTGCTAAAAGTCAACATTCCTTTGATTTCTTTCTATTTTCCTTGCAATATATATATATATATATATATATATATATATATATATATATATATATGAGCGAAATTCTTTAAAAATCCGATGTCTAACTTGATTTGGCCTTTGGAAGTGTGAATTTCTATTAGCACATTTTTGAAGACATAAACACAAGAATATGTAGCAGATGTAGGCTCCCAGAATGGTGATTTGTTTTCCTGTCCCCTCATCTTCATGATGTCACCTGACTTTCATTTCCAATTGTGCAGGATCTCACTAGGGTTACAGCTCTGTGCTTGACACCTAACAGTATATTTTTTCCCTAGTTATTTCTGTTGGTGTTTGGCTAAACGCTACAAGTTTATGTGTACTTTTACATTTTGCTAGGGGCAGAGCCAATCTATATGTGATAATTTCTAGGCTGAACCATGCAGAAAGTATCCATAAAAAGAATCTGTCATCTGTGAATGAAGCAGCAGTTGTCCTTAGCCATCTCATGAAAGTACAGTACAGTTTTTATTTTTTCATTCTCTTTGATATTAAAGGATATTCAGAGGCTCACTGTTGACAGATAAGTTGTTTTATGCAGGAAATAATGTAATGAGCAAAGCAATGATTTTTCTTAATTGAAAACAGGATTTTATGGAATTATATAAAATCTCTGCTACAAGAAAAATGTTTATTTGATGTCTACTAAATTTCTTGAAGTATCTATTGATGAAAAATCATTATTTGTTTCAATATATTCAAGAGGAGTAAAAGAAAAAAGTCTTCAGTAATTTCATAGCTAACATCAGAAATTATAAAGACTTGATTACAGAAAGAATTGTATTTTTTTTCTCTTGGTTTTGATTTCATTTTAACTTGATCCTAGATTTACCTGAAATTTAGTATGGTCCCAAGAAGATAGTACTGTATATGAACCTCAAATGATGTTTTGATCTTTATCTTCTTAAAGCAATGGTGTTTTCCTTCAGTGTTATCAACCTTTAAGAGAAATGAAGGTGAACACTCAAAACTACTGGTCCTATACTTCTATTTAAGTTGTTGGGTCTACAGAAAACCAGCTTGATTATTCAAGGATGAGAAAACTCAAAATCTCTCTACAGCATATAAGCTTCACCAGACTCAGGAGGAGTCTCTCATCTATGAGCCAAGTGAGTTGGTAATTTCCACCTTTACATCATCACCAGCTACTTCAGCACAACACACTGAAATAAAATTAAAATATCAAGAATAGATGATGGGCACCTTTCAAGGATTTGAACAGAGTTTCCCACAGATGACCGGATATGTTTTCCTCCCCATCCATGTAATCCTTTTATGCTTGCATTCTGGAGCTTCCAGAAGACACTTACTAAACAGATCAGATTGAATAAATTCAAACATTAAGTATAAATATTTTATCAATTTAATGAATTCAGAAGCCTTTGTCAGACTAGCATTTGAAAACCTTGCAACACCAAAAATAATCTCCAAATAAATTTAATTTCTCACCCAAATTCGTTCAGATTGATGACATTTCAAGCATCATTAGATAAAAATTAAAGTAAGGATGTTTGGCAGTGCAACATTACAAACACAATAATGCATTCTAATTATAAATTTACTGAAACTTAGGAATTAGTTCAAATGAGTGCATCTCACCTGTTTATATCTCACTTGAATATATAAAATAGTCACATATTGAAGCAGACTCTAAATTCCATTCTCACATTCCTTGCATGATTGTGAAAAGTGAATTTTCTGCAAAGAAAATATTATTTAAAATTAATGCTTATCATAAAAGTTATCTCATTGCTTATCCAGAATTCAAATAAACATTTGTGATTGAATGAATATCTTAAAAACAAGACTGTTTTATGAAATCTACTCCAAAGAGAAAAATAACAAGTACAAAAGAAACTGAGTGAAATATTCATAGCTTTGCGAATTTAATTCTGTGTATTTATAAAATATGTGTATTTAATTTTTTCTTCATGAATTGTATCGCATCTACTCATGGATAGTTTGAACTTTTGCACAACACACTGTATTCTATACCTTGCCAGGAAATTTAAGTTGCTCTTACCATTCTGCACACAGAAAAGGGGGGAAAATGCATTAAAGTCTTTCAACGATGAAAACATTCTTTATCAGAAAATCCAAATAACTATAATCCACCAATAATTTCTAAAGAATTGAATAAGCCAAAAATCACTCAGGAAAACACTTTGCTCTAGTTCTTACCGAAAATACTTGGCAAAATTGTCTTCCCCAGTGTCTGTGTTCCTTGCTGTGCCGCGTCTGCTTAATGAATGTTAGTTAGGGGTCCTAAGAATGCTACAATCGTTACGTCTAGTTTTCTGTGAGCATTTGTAAAACAAATGAAAGGGGAATAAAATTATGATTTCCTCTAATTGCATGTACACACACACACACACACACACACACACACACACACACACACACATACTTTTCTTATATAATTACCAATATAAAGTCTCAAAGGGACCCAGATTTTATAGCCTGTTCATAGCTCTCAAGTTTTAAAGGCTTATTTACAAAATGACATGTGGATGTAATTTTTACTCATTTTATTCTTAGATGACAATTCCTTAAATAGTTATTTAAACAGATTTTGATGTAAGTCCAATCATATATCATCATTATTTTCAGTGCAAAGAGTTTCTTGGCTCTTTGACTAAAACATAATTATACTTGCAAAGCATAATAATATTTTTCTTTGTGTGTATTTTATTTAATTTTACTTTTTAAAATTATGTGCATGTGTGTACAACTGTGTGTGAGCATGTTCACATGAGTTCAGTGCCTACAGAGGCCAGAAGAGGGCTTTGGCTCCCCTGAAGCCAGAGTTACAGGATAATGTGATCAGATTGTTATGGGTGCTGGGCAATGAACTTGGGTTCTTTGCAAAAGCAGTATGTGATCTTACACTGTGAACCCTCTCTCCAGCCTAGGCCCTGTGTCTTATATCTATTTTTTATTATGCAATTATTTATGTGCATTGCGTGATATATGGTTTACATTAAATGTCACATACATGTCAAATATGTACTATATATAAATAGCATATGTACTATCAAACACTGTGGGGATATATGCAATATAATATATTACATACACATCCCACTGTAGCCACTGACATTAATATCTTTGTGGTTTTAAGAGAAATGTAATTTTATAATTAATCTATACCTCATCAAATAGAAAATGTTCTATAAAACAATCAATGAATAGATTGAACAAAGCTTTTTTCTTTAGTAAATCAATTTAACTTCACTAAATTCTGGTTATTGATAAACAAGGAATCACAGTCTTTTAATGATTTCATCTCAAGTATAGTAAAGATTAGAAGCTTTTAGGATATTAATTCAACCTTTGATCCATTAAGTAACTTAGTTTACTAAAATAATTGCTACAAACTCAAAGCTAGAATCCACATTTGAAAGTGAACATGTGGTGTTTGTCTCTTTGACCCTGAGTGCCCCTCTCAGTATAATTTTTCCTGTTCTATCCAATTATTGGCTAAGTTCATGGTTACATTGTTCTTTATAGCTGAGTTATATTTCATTGTGCCATATATTCATTGTTCATTCATCACTTGATGGACATACATGTAGGTTGATTCCATTTCTTAGCAGCAGGGAACATGGATGTACAAGTGTCTCTTTAGTAGGATATAAAGTCCTTTGGATAAGTCTAACTCGAGTTAATGTAGAAGCCAGATAATCAGAAACAAGCCATTGAGGAAGACATACTAAGGGAGAGGAGACAGTAAAATTTCTGTAAAAATAAATATAAACAATAAGGTTCAGATATGGAGGGCAGTGGGAAATGGGTGAAATGAGGGAGTTGAAGAAAACTAAAACTGAAGAGTGTATGACAAGCTATATGGAAACCTAACGTCTTGCAACACAAGTAAATATATGATTAGAGGGGATATTAGAACATAGATAACATGGTGGAATAGGTAGGACAGTCCAGGTTAAAGTTTTAAGTGGCCATTGGTCAGGGTAATAAAGAGAAGGGGTAGGGTGAGTTAATCAAAATTAATATTGGATGAAGAAGCTTTCTGGAAAACCATTGGTTTACAAGCTAAATATAAAATATAACATAAAAAGGAAGCTTACCCAAAGGTCCTGTAGCCGAATATTTGTACACTGTAAAGATGTATCTTTGCCAAAGCACCTTCTGATTGGTTTAAAAACAGAGTTGAATGGCCAGTAAGTAGGCAGAAGGTATAGTCGGGATTTTCAAGGACAGAAGGAAGAGGAGAAGTGGGAAGACACAGACAGGAAACAGGAAGTACAAGACGGAAAAGAGGTAATGCCTCAAGATGGAGTGAAGGTTAATATAAATGGGTTAATTTACATTATAAGAGCTAGTTAGAAACAAGCGTAAGCTATATGCCAAGTTTTCATAATTAATAAGTCTCCACGTCATTATTTGAGAACTGACTGGCAAGACAAAAAGACTTGTCACAACTGGTACCCAATGTGGGGCAGGTCCACAGAGCCCAATGCTTGCAACATCCAGAGGTGTGGCTCTTTTAAGAGGCCCTGTTGTGCAGCAGAGCACTCAAGTAGCTGGTGAACTAGGTGAAAACCCTTGCCTCTGGGACTCAGCAAATTCCCATAGCTGGGGCTATAAATGTGGCTCCTGCTCTACACTGATGACATGAGGCCAGGCCTTCAGGGAACTGATCAGGGCTGAGCCAGCCACCAGAGCTACACAGTGGCCACTTAGCAGTAAAAGGTTTGGTTCACACATCAGAAAACTCTGCAAGTACACTGTTACAGGTGATTAGTAAAGTCAGGTCCAGAAAGAGAAAACCTCTGTAGATATAATATGTTTAAAATATGTACTTAGATGCTAAAAAAAAAGAAATAAAAATGGGTATTGACAGTCATAGAAAAAATAGTTTAAAATAGTATACTCTTTAAAGAAAGATGAAGTAATATTAAAAAAAATAAGCCATGTAAAGATGGGAAATACACAGGGTGTCTAGATCCAGTATGGTGCTTTGTTGACTCTGATTTTTTTGTTTGTTTGCTTTTGTTTTTCAAGACAGGGTTTCTCTGTATAGCTTTGTGCCTTTCCTGGAACTCACTTGGTAGCCCAGGCTGGCCTCGAACTCACAGAGATCCGCCTGGCTCTGCCTCCCGAGTGCTGGGATTAAAGGCGTGCGCCACCACCGCCCGGCTTGACTCTGATTTTTTTAAATGCTAATGAATAGAAAATAATAGCTGCTAGAAACATTGAATTATGGAATTATGGAACCTGTTAAATTAAACCAACTTACATATTTTAAGAATGTCCTAACTTCAAAAGGAAAGTCGGAAAATACGTTGCATTGAGGTTATGCCTTTGTTTCCACAGGAGACAAAAAGCTATGATTCTCTTCAAAATTAATAAAGATCAGATTTGATCAGGGAAGAATTCCTGAGAATTTTGACTACAGACATGAGGGGAAAACTCAATAAAAGACTACAGGACAGGTGATGAATATACTGATTCCTCTACTATGGGAGCAGCTCTGAGACTGCTTGAGACATGATCAATCTTGTTGGCTATAGACTCCTCATGCCATTCTTTCATACAACATGGACAGAGATTTATATTACAGTTTGGGTATACAGTCCAAATGGACTTCTAAAGTTGACAGATGCAATTTACCTGTTCAAACATAAATCAAAAAATCATCTTTAGCTGACTTGTGCACAGTGCACATTCCATACTTGTGTTAATACAGATATGTATATTACATATAAAGTTTGTATTTTTTTCAGAAAAAAAAGGACCAGACACCAATAAAGACAAGTAGCCCAGGTGATTCAGCCTCTCAGAATGCCTCTGTTACAGTTTCCTCAAAATTCTTCATCCAGAACAACTTCAAAGTTGCTAGCTGAGATGGTCCAGCCTCACAGACTATCCAGCCAAGACTTCAGATAAGATTTATATTTTCGTATCACACAGAGACTAAACAATAAACAATACAGCTAGTTCTCCCAGGACTTCACATTACCCCCAGACAACAGGAAGCACTCTAGAAAACAGGACACCAGCATTCCCAAGAGGTGGGGTAGATTGTTCTTGGTCATTTCATGGGATATGGATGTTTGTCATCATTAAGGGAGTTGGTTACAAGTTATTATTTGTCATGGTCAGGAAAAAACTGAACAAATGAGATTAGAAGGGAAAGGGGGGATATATGTATATTGACACAAATTTAAAGTTATTTTTGTTATACTATATATATGCTTCTGCAAGTCATTTGACAGGGAAGATCAGAGACACCCAAGACAATACAGGCTATTGTTGTTTCTTGTTGTCCATCATAACTAAGTAGTAAGACTATCACTAAAGTCACCATACACTTTGGTTTCAGGTTTAGAAGAAATCAGACGCAAACTGATTGGGGAACTCTTTCATGCTGAGTATCTTTAGAATAGTATAAGGAACTATATACCAGGTGGAGAGATAAGATTTTAGTTTTCTTACAGAGCCCTGGATCCTACATGCTATAACACGGATCAGCTAAGCAATTTGTGACCAAAAGTAAAATGAAGGTTAGAAGGTCAACTGATCACTTCCTAATTGTATTTGATGTCTGCTCTATGTGTGGTATTTTATGTCTGGTACTGTAAACCTGATTAAAACCTCATAACTGGGGAGAACAAAAGCCTGAGGTAGGAAGATACTGAAGATCTTTTGCTAAACATGCTGTCAAACTACCTTCTATGTGTTTATAATCATGGATTTGCATTGCACTCAACATTGGTTATAATCATGGATCTGTATTGCACTCAACATTGGTCAGAGATGCTTCTTTTGTAGTCAAATAGTATTTAACATGGACTCATAACTAAAACTGCTGAGAATACATGGCCATGAGTCCTCAGTGGTAGATGGGTTATTTGTATTGACATCTCCTTACTCAAGGGTCAAGGAACATGGTGGAAGTATGGGTGGAAAGAATGTAAGAATCACTGAATGGGGATGATAGCTATGAAATTCTCTCATCTGGACATGGCATGAATGTGACACACAACAACTGACACCAGCTAAGGCAGAGTATAACAGACCCATATAAGATTAAGCCAGTCAAAATTTCAGCATCAGTGGGGGAGGGGGCTCCTAGGGTGCTGTGCCTGGATGTCCAGCTATTAACAGGTGATGGCTACTAGGGGAGGGTCACTTATTTTTGGAGATGCTGTTACTGTCATATTGCCTATGCACTAGTGGTTGGCCCTATACCCATGAGCATATGGTCAGTACTAATTGGATACAGGAGTTACTAATAATAGCAATCATTTTCTTAAACAACTTTAAACAGGGAAGGAGATGATTGTTGTCACAGAGGGAGCTGAAGTTGGTAGTGGGTGGATGTAGATAAGATCAAGATGCAGTAAATATATATATATATATATATATATATATACATACATACATACATATGTATTAGATTTTCAAACATAAGCAAAAATATAATATAAGGTATTGCAAGAAATAGAGATGGCTGCTAATTATAAAAGTTGTATGCAATATAATTAATATATACATTGCACACTGTGTGATAAACAGATCTATAACACTTAAATCTTCACAATTTTAAATATAATACCAACAATCATAGGTGTCAAACTTGTTTTCATGAAATTGTGATAAAGTAAAAATCAACAGAATAATTCTATTAACAGGACCAAAACAACAGCAGCATCCACTGGCACAGCAGTAATAACTAAAGTAGCCTCTTTGCCTATTCATATATTTTAAAATATCAATTCTATTCAGAATTTCAATAGTAAAATCTCAGAGACTGTCTCCTCTATCAACTCTATGGTTCTGGACTCAGGAAAGGCATTTCTTGAAATTTGGAGGTCTACTTGTACAGTTTGTGCCCAAATAAAATTATATCTAAGTTTCCTTTAAATTAAAAAAAATCTATAATATTAAGTGAAGAAAGAAAAATGATATGGCAGTTGGCCGTGGCTTAATGATTTAACTTGGCATCTGGTCAAATGACCTGGGCAAATGTTCTTTTGAAAAATGTCATAGAATTTTTATTAATGATGAATATTTAAGGTCTCAAGCCATACTAATCTTAAGGAAGACTACTTTAGTAATCTAGATTCTGTCAAAGCTCGGTTTTGAATGACTTGACCCTCCTAACAACTGAACTGGTTCTGCATGTAAATGCAGCATAAATCACCTTTCTCTCAAGCATCCGAATTCTTTTGTTGAACAAACTATGAACCAAGAACTAAAGTGTCACAAAAAAATCCTAGTTTTTTTTAGTCAACTGATTAGAATTATGCCAAACATGTTGATCTCAACTTTGCAAAATATATATTATAAAATTTTGAGCATTTGCTTATTTTCTATTAAGACTTGTTTCCAAATATCCCTGTACTGTAGAAATATACATTAATGCAAAACAGGAATAGGAAAAAGACAGTAGGTTTGACTTTGAGTGAATGGAGCATAAGGGACATGGATAAACACAATAATTCTTATTATTTTACTTTTGCTTGTCACTAGCATGTAACCTATCAGAGGAATTTCAATTAATTTCTTCAGTTCAACTTCTATGTGAAACTTTATGTGGGGTGAATCACAATGTCATAGAGGTAGTAAAGATAGAACCAGAATTGAATTTTGTGACATTGGAAATGATTATTCCTATTCATTGGAACACAAGTTCTGAAGTCTTAAAGACATGGATTTAAATTTCAGTTACTTGTTTATAAATGAGGAAACTTCCCACAACATAGAGGACCACATTATGCCACAATTTACTTGTGTAAATCTGGGGATAATAACATGTGTCGGGAATGCCAGAGTGAAAAGTTGTCAATCAACCTGGTGATGTTTTTGCTGTTCTGTGAGCCAACTTTCTTGAGTCCCCCAATATCCTGAGCATTGTTTAGACCCTTATCCTGAGCTTTGTCTTACATCACCATGAAAGAGCCTCCATGTACTATGATTTCTCCATGAATAGAACCTCCATCAATATCCTACTCTTATCCTTCTCAAGGCCCTAGCCCTGAGCTCTGTTTATCAGCCAATCAACTCCATTCTCACTGTAAAGTTCATAGGTCACAAGTTCTACTATGTTTAAACTACAAGGGCAGTCCTTGGGGGTCTTGAGCCAGTGTCATATGTGTGTGTGTGTGTGTGTGTGTGTGTGTGTGTGTGTGAGAGAGAGAGAGAGAGAGAGAGAGAGAAAGAGACTTTGACAATACATATGATGAAATTCATCAATAATTGCTATTTTGACATCAATTTATTTCTTTTTTAAATTATGGTAGCCATTTGAATTACAATTCCTGGATCTTACATATTACAGGAAATTAATAACTTGGAATTTAGCATAGTTTAGTTTAATTCCAGAAAACAAGGCTCCTGGTTATTTTGGATACTAGAAGATTCCTGCCTTGGTATTCTAGTAGGGAATATTTTATAAACAATACAACCATGACTTAAATAAACTTAGTCTTAAGTTAACTTAAGTTACTATTAAAAAACATTAGTATTTAAAATAAAGCAAATATTTTTATATGAATTTGCACTTACTTCACCTACACAATACAGAAAGCCCTAAGAGGGAAAAAGAGAAAGTGAAGGAGTGCTACAATGTCTAGGGCTTCAAATGTTCTTCCTTTACATTTGTCGCTCATTTTTATTAACCCCATAAAAGATACGCAGGTAAGATCTATTCCCAAATCCCTTCACGTCCCTACATCTGAGGCCTTCCACTTAGCCAAAGCCACCTGTATCTTTATTGACATAAATTACCTTCTGACATGCCTTTCCTCCTGCACATGGGTCACATTCTCATTTTCTCTTTAGTTTTTAGCTTTTTTTTGGTTCTGTGTAGTCCAATAATTATCTGGCTAACATGAAAGGTTCATGTTTTTACAAAAGAAATCTTACCATGTGACTCTGTCATCCTCCTTGTTTCTTCTCACTATTCAAACTTGGCAGAAGACTTCCTTTATAGGATAATAAATACGGATTATTCTTTGTGATCTCTCCAGCTTCAGAGATAACGCTTCCTCATGCTTAAAACTCTGTAGTCACCAGCCTGTGTTTCACTCATTTATTTGTACTGCACATTTTCCTCCTCATACAGACATTTGCACATAATTGTGTGTTGGAATGCTCTTGGATGACTTGATGTTACCTAGGTGTTCACTAGGTAAGATGTGTTGTTGTTTACCAGGCATTAGTATATTTCTTAATTCACGTTCTGGTAGCAACTCAAAGAGTGAGTCTTTATGCAGTGCCACCTTGAAAATTTAAATGAAGAAAAAAATCTAAGGTGCAAAGGAGACTAAGGACACCTTTCAAGGTTACAAAGTGGCCCAGACAGGACTCAAATCCAGATATTGCATTCAGAGTACATTCTCTTAATCACTTCATTTGTTACCTTTAAGAGCTGCCACAGGATTGATGTTGCTACTATTGTGTACTTAGGATGCATACAAAGATTGAATACAAAATGGTAAAAAAAAAATCGTTGAGAGTTATTTTGGCATTATCTATCAAAATGTAAAGTGCACTTAGTTCTGAAGCAGTACTTATACTTGTATGTTGCAATTCTAACAGTACACAGGGTTCAGCACAAGGAGAGGGACTGTTTTCCAGTATAGAGTAACAGGAAGCTGAGAACAGTGGCAAGGCCAGTCAGCAGACTACATAATATATATATATATATATATATATATATATATATATATTATGGGCATAAAAATTGGAGATTTAATATTAATGGGAAGTGGTATCCAACATGTGAGAAAACACAGTAAATGGAGGAATGTGTGAGACAACACATTCAACTTTACTAATTTTAAGGTGTAACATAAATACATTTACACATCCTGAATAGCTGGAAGTGTACAAATTTTAGCAATGGTGTTTACATTTAGAAGAAACAGTAGTATGGCATTTCCAAAGACCCATCTACTGTGTCATTTTCATCCTCCAATAGCATGCATTTATTTTCTAAATTTTAAAGGTTTAATGTTTTCATTGGGGTATATATTTCAATAAAGTATTTTTAAAAAAATGTAGGGCAAGCACTAAAATCTCATCAGACGTTATAAATCATCTTTTTCAAGGATTATTAATTAAAGTGCAGCAAATTAGCTTACATTTTAACATTCTTATATTTATATTTTTATTGCTATAGTATTTATATTTTATATTGTTTATATTGATATACAAATATAAGATTATATGCATTGTATTGGAGCTTCATTTAACACTTCAGTATAATACATTGAATAATGCTTAAAGTAGGTTAAACATGTCTGTCTCCTCAAATATTTATCATTTCTTTATGATCAAAGCACTCAGACTCCTTATTCTGCTTTTTTTGAAATGTATGTTACATAGTTGTGCACTATAGTCATCTTGTCTATATCACACCAAGATTTATTTGTATTACTTTTAGGCCATCTTTCTGCAAGTTGGAAAAGGCAAAACAAAAGCTTGAGGCTAATTAAGAAAAATTTGGAGATATTTTCTTTCATATTTTAGATGAGTCAAAGTCATGTTAATAAATAGGTTTGTTATTTTACCAAAGCATATTGAAGAGTATTTGAATCTGTAAAAAGAAAAAAAAAAAAAAGAATGGTCACCAATTCCTGGCCCACACCTCTGGGGAAACCTCCTATTCTTCCAGCAGCCAGGCAGGCATCCTGCACCCCAGGTAATACTGCCCCTCCATCCTTCCTGAGCTTGCTCAACATAATTTCAACTGCCTCTCCTTGCCTTCTCACCATATCCTTGCCCACAGCTTTGGCAGAAGCCTTTTACCCCATCTGTATACAGGCTAGAATACTAAACCCCAGAGGCCAGATCAGCATCCTGAACCCCAGAGACCAGGCCAGCTCCCTGAAAATCAGGCAGAAGCCTCATACCCCACCAGAAGCCAGGCCAGCATCTAAACCCCAGAGGACCACTGGCCAGATCAGAAGATGTGCACATATATAGCGAAAACTTCAGCCCCAAACTTAGGCAGCAACTGCCTGCTGGACCAGAGGCCATCCAGGACATCAGAAGTCCAGCCCCCAGTGTGGGTGGGGGTACTCTACTCAACCACAGGCCACAGGATCCAGAGGACAAGAGTGGAAAAAGAAACTGAGGAAGAAAACACCCATTCAACAAAGACAAATTCATAAATTGGCACCTAGATCTGCAATCATTCCAAATCCAGATACCTAAATGTAAGTGTAAGAACAAACAACAAATGCCAGGTCAATATGTCACCACGAGAGCCCAACCATTCTACTGAAGCAAGCCCTAAATGTTCCAACACAGTGGAAGCACAAGAAAACTATCTTAAAATCAACTTTATGATGATGACAATAGAGGTCCTTAAAAAGAAGATAAAAAACTTCCTTAAAGAAATTGAGGAAAAGACAACAAAAAAATTGGAGGAAATCAACAAATCCCTTAAAGAATGTCAAGAAAACCAAGACAAAACAAACAGATGAAAAAAAAACCATTCAAGACTTGAAAATTGGAATTGAAACAATAAAGAAAACACAAATGGAGGGAATTCAGGAAATGGAAAATCTGGGTCAGTGAAGAGGAATTATAAATGCAACCATCACCAACAGAATTCAAGAGATGGAAGAGAGAATCTCAGACATTGAAGATACAATAAAAGAAATAGATTCATTGGTCAAAGAAAATGTTAGGACTAAATAATTCCTAACACAAAACATCCAGGGAATCTGAGAATGCATGAAAAGACCAAATCTAAGAATAATAGTAATAGAAGGAGAAGAATCCTAGCTCAGAAAATATATTTAACAAAATCATAGAAGAAAATTTTCTTAACCTAAAGAAAGACATGCATATAAAGATAAAAGAAGTTTAAAGAACACCAAACAGATTGAATCAAAGAAAGCCCAGCAAAACATAATAATCAAAACACTAAATATACTGAAGAATGAAAGAATATTTAAAGGTATAAGGGGAAAAGGCCAAGTAACATATAAAGGCAGACTTACAAGAATTACACCTGAGTTCTCAGTGGGGACTCTAAAAGCCAGAAGGGCCTGGACAGATATCTTGGAGACTCTAAGAGATCATAGATGCCAGTCCAGACTAATATACCCAATAAAACTTTCAATCACTATAGATGAAGAAGGCAAGACATTTCATGACAAAGTCAATTTTAAACAATATCTATTCACAAATCCAGCACTACAGAAGGCACTAGAAGAAAAACTCAAATCCAAGGAAATTAACTACATTCACATAAACACAGGCAATAGATAATCTTATACCAGAAAAATCCAAAGAAGGAAAACACACACACTACAGCAAACCACACTTTATCAGCCTCAACAAAATAAGAGGAACTAACAATCATTGGTCATTGAAACCTCTTAATATCAATGGACTTAATTCCCCAATAAAAAGACACAGGCTAACAGAATTGATGTGAAAACAGAATCCATCCTTCTGCTGCATATAAGAAGCAAATTTCAACATTAAAGATAGACATTACCACAGAGTAAAAGTTTAGAAAGAGTAGCTGTCCAGTCATCCTTGTTCCACAACTAGTATTCTCCTATGAGTGGGTACATACCATGTTTGTCTTTCTGAGTCTGGGTTACCTCACTCAGGAGGATTTTTTCTAGATCCCTCCATTTGCCTGCAAACCTCATGATGTCATTGTTTTTCTCTGCTGAGTAGTATTCCATTGTATATATGTACCAGAGTTTGTTTATCCATTCTTCGGTTGAAGGGCATCTAGGTTGTTTCCAGGTTCTGGCTATTACAAATAATGCTGATATGAACATAGCTGAGCAAGTGCCCTTGTGGTATGATTGAGCATTCCTTGGGTATATGCCCAAGAGTGGTATAGCTGGATCTTGGGGGAGATTGATTCCCAATTTTCTAAGAAAGCGCCATATTGATTTCCACAGTGGCTGTACCAGCTTGCATTCCCACCAGC
>CABHPP010147137.1:0-22464 GCA_902168425.1 Peromyscus attwateri
CCTTCCTGTTCTTTTTATTCTCTCTGTTAGTCCCGCCTATACTTCCTGCCTAGCCACTGGCCAATCAGTGTTTTATTAGCAACACATTTGCCATACAGAACATCCCACAGCACAGGGAAGCTTTGTTTTATATAGTATTTAGTGTAAAATTTAGTTGTACTTAAAAAAAAACTTCCTACTTGGATCCAAATTTTGGAAATAACAAAAGGAAGAGAACTGTGTGGGGCTATTTAAGAGGGATTTATTTGTTCTTTGTATTACCCAAATGGATCTTATACAATTTAGTTTTCAGCATAGCTGCAACTGGCTTCATAAAAATTGGAGAAGCTTATCTATAATTTATATATATATTGGTTTGTTGGCTGGTTTCATAGATGAATGTTCAGGGGTGGGAGGTTGGGTTTTTTTTTCTTCCCTTAAAATTACTCTCTCAGTTTACAGGGATGCTTGAATGAGCTAATTTTGTACAGCATTTTGAGGGAAGAATTTCTAAAGCTACTGTAATTAAGTGGTTAAAAGCTCTACAAAATTATTGCCTGAAACAGTTTTACATCATACATAGTGTACACAGAGACTTTGCTTGCAAACGTTCTCAAAAATTTCCACCACGCAAAGCCAAGATACATTCAGTGAATATGAAAAAAAAATGCACTGGATTTGGTAGTACACAGGATCCCAGCACCTGGAAAAGAAGACAGGAGGATCGCATCATCTTTAGCCACATAGAGAACTGAAGGCCAGTCTGAGCTCCATGTGGACCTGTCTGTCTAAAAAAATTATAAATCTACATATATTTCTTTTAGGGACTAATTTTTGAGCATTCCTCTTCATTCTCAGAACAGAGTATTTGTAAACCTGGTTTTCTTGACAGTGAATTTTCCATACCTTCTTGTTAAGAGCCTGGGCATAGAAAACAGTCTCAGAGAAATTAAGAGAATAGATACTAGATAGTAATAAGAAAATAAGAAAGTAAGAGTTCATAACTAAATTTCGCCTTTAAGGTAAATACTTCTGAGTCCTAAACAGCCCAATAGTGGAAAGTCTTTCTTGCTGATGTGTTTTTCACAGAGTAGCTTGAAATGATATCTGACTTCATTTCCCTTAACACAAAAGCCACAGTTTCCATCCATCCTGTTCCAGGTGACAGGAGTTTATCTTATGACTGAATAGTTTCCCATTATGCATATGACCACAGAGTATAGAATGTCTATGTTCAATGAAGTAGGGATCAAAAATTGCCTATGTACCCTGCAAACTTCTAAAATGGGAGCACAGACCAATCTGTAGGCCAGCTGCTGTTCTGCTCTGCTTGGTGAAACACAGCAATTACATGGAATTGGGGTAATGAGGCTCCTGCCAGCCAACTGGTGGACATTTTGTTACATCTAGTTTTCAAGGAAGGTGAAATTATACCGCAGCGATTGAGAGCTAAAATGTGGCTTTACTTTTGCTGATTGGATAGATTATTTTGGTCTTCTGTGGGCTTTGTTCTGTGCTTCCTTCCACCTTGCAAGAACTACTCCAGAAATTGTACCTGTACATCAACAGTGCATAAGAGGTGTTCAGCTTTGAAATCTGTATAAAAAGCATTTAAGACCTCAAAGATGATGTCAGTGTGAGATGGACTTAGTCAAAGATAGGTCAGAAAAATTGTGAGCTACAGTTCTGCTGGTCTACTGTCTACATAATCCTCTGTCCTCTGTCAGAAAGCACATGCCCTGCTTCAGAGGGCTAAAAATCTAAATTCCTTTCAATATCTCAGGTATTCAGCAGCACCATCACACTAATTTTGGTGACTACTTGTCAGTGGACGAAGATACTTCTCTGCTATTTCACTTTGCCATTTAGCTAAAATGTCACCATTCATGTATTGTGCAAATGAAGCAATTCCCTACAGGATTCAGACAAAAGGTAATTTTTGTTTGATTTCAATTGAGTGAGGCTCGAGGCAACAGCTTTTGAGGATGTTACCACAAAATGATTTTCCCAACCCCTTATGTTCTTTCCAAATGGACTTTAAATGTTATATTTGGAGGGGAGGAGCTTAAGATCCCTTAAGAGGAGGGAACAATCAAAGCAGTCTAATTCTATACTATTTGATCAAAGGATTAATTACTTGTATTTAAAATTCCAGATAGTTGAATGGGAAGGAAATCTTGCAGTCATGTAGAAGCCAGCTGCTGGGGAGGCTGCAGATGGGAGCCTGAGTAGTATCAGGAGGTCTCCTGAGCAGAAGCAACTGCAACAGAATTAAGACCAGAAAAGTCTCAGAGTGTATAGTGAAGAATTATTTCTACATACCAAAATATGTAGATGGTTTAACATTTGTGTGGAGCCACATAGTAGCCCATTAAAAAATAAAGGGTTATAAATGACAATATGGCTTATTATAGGCATTTTTTGACATTTAACTTAGTTTCACTATTATATAGGAACATTAGATCATGCACTATACTTTTTCAGTGCTTCAGTGTACGAATACATGGTATAAGCTTAAAACAGGTAAAACGCATCTATCTCCTCAGTCATCTTTCCCGGCCCCCACCACCCCTTCCCCCCCCCCCCCCCCCCCCCCCCATCTTCTTTAAAAGAGGTTTTGCTGTGTAGCCTTGGCTGGCCTGGAACTATGTAAACCAGGCTGGCTTTGAACTAATAGAGAGCAGCCTGCCTCTGCCTCCTGGGTGCTGGGATTAAAGGCATATGGTACCAGTCCATCAAGATGTGTTCTTCTTTCTGTCTGAAATCTACAGAACATTACTGTAATCTAGGCCATTTTACTGTGAAACAGCACACTAGGACTTCTGGCTTCCATCTGTCACTCCATATCCATTGACCAACCTACCCCCGTCCTTCTTGTCCTCCAGCTCTATCCTATTGGGGAAGGCCATAATGTGGAAGGGTACAATGTGGATTTTTTCTTATCTGGATTCATCTGTGCAAAGTATTGTTTTAAAAGCCATCCACATTGCATATGGCCTATGTCAATATGTCAACATATGCCCTATATGATTTAAATATAGAAGCTCTACAAATATACTATAATTTATTTTCCTACTGACAATTTATTCTCCTATTTATGAGCATCTGTGTTGCTTCCAGTTTTGAGGTGTCATAAATGAGGCTGATGTCAATACTGTTACACAAATCTTTTGGTGTACATCTGATTTTACTGATCTGGGATTAGATCTGGACCATGACCCAAGATTAGATTGTTATGACATGTTTTTTTCATCTTCTTTTTCCCAAAATGGTCGTATCTTTTAACATTCCCACAGAATCTATGAAAATTTCTGTTATCCCACACCCTTGGCAATATTTTATTTGGCCAGTCCTTTAAAATTCATTCAGTCTAAAAGCTTTATACTGATGTTGCATTTTATTTTAATTTATTTTATTTTTGTTTGTTTGGTTGGTTTTTGGGTTTTTTTTTTTATTTTATAATTTAATTTAATTTTACTATCAGCCACGGATTCCCTTGTTCTCCCCCCTTCCCCCCCACCTTCCCCTCAGCCCACTCCCCATTCCCATCTCCTCCAGGGCAAAGACTCCCCTGAGGATTGAGTTCAACTTGGTAGATTCAGTCCAGGCAGGTCCAGTCCCCTCCTCCCAGGCTGAGCCAAGTATCCCTGTATAAGCCCCAGGTTCCAAACAGCCAGCACATGCACTGAAGGCAGGTCCCAGTCCCACTGCCTGGATGCCTCCCAAACAGATCAAGCTAATCAACTGTCTCACTTGTCCAGAGAGCCTGATCCAGTTGGGGGCTCCTCAGCTATTGGTTCATAGTTCATGTGTTTCCATTCATTTGGCTATTTGTCCCTGTGCTTTTTCCAACCTTGGTCTCAACAATTCTCGCTCAAACAAACCCTCCTCTTTCTCGCCAACTGGACTCTTGGAGTTCAGTTCCCTCAGTCATTGGATGAGGTTTCTAGCACGACAATTAGGGTGTTTGGCCATCCTATCACCAGAAGAGGTCAGTTTGGGCTTTCTCTCAACCATTGCCAGTAGTCTATTGTGGAGGTATCTTTGTGGATTTTTGTGGACCTCTCTAGCACTTTGCTTCTTCCTATTCTCATGTGGTCTTCATTTATCATGGTTTCTTCAGAATAGATTTTTTTTTTAATGCCGAATGCTGTTCATTGAGGGAGGGAAGAGGTCTTAATTACAGGCTTACATCACAATGGGAGAACTCCAGAGGGCCGAAGTTCGCTACCGATGTTTTACAATCTTGCATCTAAGCTGTTAACGTCCATTATGCAGGAACTTCAAGGAACAGACAAGGAACTTCCCTTAAGCCTTCAGGAGCGTGGAACCCGGCAGGGAATTAGCATAGGGAGATATCAAGGTCAAGGTCAGCAAGCAAGGCAACAGTTACCCAAAACAGGGGCCACGACTCTACAGGTCCCCCTTTTACTAAAAAAAAAGAGCTTCTGACTTAGGTTGCGTGGTACATCAGCAGGTCACCTTACCCGTCATGGAGACACCTGTCCAGGCCACACAGGCACTCTGTCTTAGGTTGGTGAACGCCCCCCAGGCATTACCCGTCTCTGAATACTCATTATCATGCAGGCTCAATCGTGTGTGAGCTGCAGAGTTAACTGCTGCCAAAGATCTCAAAGTGGCACTGGGCTTGCAATCTGTGTGTTCGACACAGAAAAGACCAACAGAGGTCCTGTCCCACCCGTAGCCAGTAGGCTAAAGGCAACTGAGCCATTCCCTTCCTTAACAAGCCTTACTGCAAGTTGGAGTCCTTGTAAGATGGTATCCCAAAAGCAAATGGAACTTGAGTTTATAATTTTATAATTTTCAAAGCCAATCGAAATGTATATAACTATTGAATTAAATTTATCATGCCCAATAGAAATGAAAGATTAACTAACTGTGGTAGCTTCTTTTGCTGCCAGGGTCTCCACTGTGCTAGCTGTAGTAAGCAACTATGAAATGGTAATCCCAGAAACAGTAGCAGCGGTGGCCACCACTGCTATAATAGCAACAATGGCAGCAGCAATGTCAAATTCTCTTCTGGAGCGTGTGGACATCCACTGGCATGGATACAACTCCAGGAACACAAATAGCCAAGGCCCATTTTTCTTGTCCTTTAAAATTCATTCAGTCTAAAAGCTTTATAGTGATGTTGCATTTTATTTTAATTTTAATTTCTTATAGTGAAATTGAATTATTTCTTTTATTTTGAGAGTATAATATAATTACATCATTTTCCCATTTCCTTTCCTCCCTCAACCCCTCCTGTATACACTTCCTTTCCCTCTTTCAAATTCATGGCCTCTTTTTATATAACATTGTTGTTATATGCATATGTGTGTGTGTGTGTGTGTGTGTGTGTGTGTGTGTGTGTGTAAGTATATGTATATTTTAATTCATTTACTGGTTGTTAACATTCTTTTAAAAGGGTTTATTTTATGTTTGTGATTGGTTTGCCTTTATGTCAATAAGGTACCATGTTTGTAGCTATGGTCTACAGAGACCAAAAGAGGGTAGCATGTACCATGAAAAGGTGTTACAGATGGTTGTGAGTCAACTTGTGGGTCCTGGGAACAGAATCTTGGTCCGACACAAGAGTAGCAAGTGTTCTTACCACTGAGCCACCCCTCCAGCCCCCAAACTCTTCATTTCAAAATAAAATAATACTTTTGCATAATTGAAAGTTTCACTTAATTAGCATTGGGAATAGCCATGAATCAAAAAGTCCAAAATAATAAAACAAAAGTAATTTTCTCATCCTAATATTATTTATTTGTCTGTTATTTGTTATAGTAACAGGCAGCCAGCACATGATCTAATCTGAATATGAGAACCTACAAATGTTCTTCAAAGTAAATCATGAAAGAGACAGTGGAAGAGAATCAGCTTATATTAAAGATGAATGCTTCTCAAAATCTACCACACACCAGAATAAATGTTGATTTTGTAAAAACTGTAAATACGTCTTCAGGTTTCCCGTAAAAGGCACTGAGAGTCTAACAAACTCTCAGACCATGCTAATGTTTGGGTCCTCGTATCTGACTTGAGTAGAAAGCATACAAATTATGACTGACCTTGAATTGATAGTTTTGTATAAGTCCTAATGAGTACTTGTAGTTTAATTTTCTCTCCTTTTATGTTTTTTAATTTCATACCAAAATTGTTTGAAATATTATTTCTAATTCAGCAGGATGCATTTATTTGTCACTTGCTGCAGTTACTATTTCAATGAGTAAAATGATATATTGACACTAATAGGCATTCAGAACCTCTTCATGGAGGAGGTGTTGCTTTTGGTTTGTACATGATTAGTTAAAAAGATTTGGATGGGGGACTGAAGTAATGAAAGAGATAGAAACTGGCATAGTAAATGCGTGAAAAGAGACATAAACATGCTCTGAAGAGTTAGCAAAAAGCTTCTCTGTGCTGGAATTCAAATATATATACAAATGGGTAAGTTTAGTATGGGAATTTAAAAAATTAAAGATACATTCTAGGTTTTGTTCCTCCTCCTCCTTCTTCTCCTCCTCCTCCACCACCTCCTCCTCCTTCTTCTTTTCTGCCTCCTCCTCCTTCTCCTCATACTCCTCCTCTTCCTTCCTCTTCCTGTTTTTTGTTTGTTTTCAATACACCCCAAGCCCCATTTCCTCTCCCTCCACTACTCCTAGAACCCCACCCTTCTTCTCACCCAGATCCACTCCTCCTCCCATTTCCCTTCAGAAAAGAGCAGGCCTCCCAGGGATATCAACTACCACAAGTGCTGAGCCACCATTGCCCCAGCACATCTTGAAGGCAGGACAGATTATAGGTCAAAGGTTGGTGTCCCAGTACCACCACTAAAAGCTTGCCTGGTTACACAGGATGGCTGGTTGAGGCTCTGTATCCTCCATTACTAGGATCACCCTTGTAGAATCCTGGGAGTTTTTAACTACACTAAGTTTCCACATATCACTCCCCATTCTATCACTAGGAAACATCTGTTGTTAAGAATCCTCTTCCTAACAGCTAAAAGAACTATCAATCAAGTGAAGAAAATGCTCACAGAGTAGGAGGGAATCTTAGCCAAGTTATACGCTTGACCTAGGATTAATATTCAGAATATATGAAGAACTCAAAAGACAAGAGCAAATAAAACAAATGACCCATTCATAGAAGGTATTGGGATCTGAACAGAGAGTTCTCAAAAGAAGAAATAAAAATGGCTGAGAAATGTTCATCATTCCTAGCAATCAGGAAATTGTAAGTCAAGACTACTTTGAGATGTGATCCTACCCTTGTCAGAATGGCAAAGCTCAACAAAACAAGTGACAGCAAATGATGGAGGGGATGCAGAGGAAAAAAGAATCATCATTCACTGCCACCCTAGAAAAAAATATGAAGAATTCTCAAAACGCTAAAATTAAATAACCATATGATTTACTCTATCAGTCCTTGGTATATGCTAAAAGGACTTGACAAATATCCTACTCCACAGATATTTGCTCCAATATGCACTGATGCTCTATTCACAATGGCTAGGAAATTGAAAAACAATATAAATAATAATAAAAGAATAACTAATAAATAGTCTTGGTCTCTGATATTTCCACTAACTTCATCAGCCTTCTTTAGTCTTCAGGGGGTTTGCCCTTGAAATTCTGTCAAATCCTTAAAATTAAGCTCCCTTCCCTGAAAATGAATCTAATAGCTCCTTGCACTAGTTATTCCCTGAAGATGCTAAACCACCTAATTCTATTTTTCCTTATGAAAAAAACTGGCCTAAATTTTGAATGTCTTTTATAAGTGATTAGCTGCAAAGCAAGAGGGGACCCTATCTAACTGAATAAACTTGGTCATCCTTCACACTTAAGTGATCCAACAGAATTGACCTTGCACAAGGAGTAACTGCTTGGCATTTCTCCACTGATCTGAAAATCAGGGCCAAAGGATGGACAACACCAAATAGTTCTCAGGGTTTGACAGTCGGCATAATCACGTCAAACTCAGCAAACTGAACCTCAATGGGCCAGATATTTTATTCTTGGGTAGCACACGGTAATTAACTTTTCTTTTTATTAGACCGAGATGTAATATTAAAATAATGATTCGGTTGTTCTGAGGTCTAATCTTGATGTGACAAGTACATAATCTTTATTAGCAGGGCTTTCTATATTTACTCTCGTGGCCTCATTAGGCCTAAATATTGTCAAATGTTCATGTACCAAGACTGAATTTGAAATAATTTATTTTCATTACTTGACTGCATTTGTAAGCATAGGGAATGAGTGCTAATTAGCTAATTATATCAAGACCACCTCTGAGAGTAAATCTAATAATGTCCTGTTGCTTTCAGGTAGCATCTCATCTTATCTTAAGCCAAGAAAGCACAGTGTGATCATTAGCTGTGAGGCTCACTATCAAATCATCACAGTTTCAAGGTCAAAGCCACACACATTTAAATATTACACCTGTGCAGACCACAAGTCTGACATACTCTCCCAAGCTAAAATTAAGCTCTTGATAGTGCTGTGCTCCCTTCTGAATGGTCAAGGGCAAACTTCATTTTCTTCCCATGCCAACGATGTTGACAGAATTCAGATATTTATAAGAAGAAATTCTTCCTGGCTCCTAGAGATTAGTCATATTAATAAGATCATAGTCACTTTCTTCTATCTTAAATGTCTATAACAGAGGATTTGTCCTTTTGTACTGTACATCTCCATTCTATGGTGTCATCTCTCTAACCACAATAGGAAGAATTATCCACTTTTATAGACCCATGTTACTGGGATTACTCTTCCCATATCAATGTTTCTGGCCCAATGACACCTCTGAAGTTCCTTTGACTATGTAAGGCAACACAGTCATAGGTTTCCATGATGTAATCAGCATCTTCAGATGGGCCATTCTACTTCCTACTACATTCATGAAAGCAAATTTGTCGATCAGAGGAAGAAATGATGAAGACAGCTTTTAAAATCTCTTCTAAAATATTCTTCAAACTACTAAGAATACTATATATCATTTAAATACCTTACGAGTGACAGAGGAGGTGGCCCAGTTAGTAATCTGCCTGCCGTACAAGCATGAGGACCTGAGTTCGAATCCTCAGCATCCATATGAAAGCTGAGTGTGTCAATTTGTCTATAGTCTCAGCATGGGAGGAAGTGTGCAGCAGACTGAAACAGGCAAATTTGTGGAGCTCACAGGGCACCAGTTCAGTCATGAGTGAGCTGTGGTTCAGTTGGAAACATTGTCTCAGAACATAAGATGGCTGGCAATCAAAGAAGATACCCACTGACAACCTCTGGCATAACACATATGTGCACATGCACTTTCATGCACATGAGTCAACTTCTACAAATACAGGAACATATGCACCCTCCACACATACACACATACATACATCTTTAAAAAAATCCTATGGACTTGGAAAGTAGAAAATGTCATAAATAACTCTTAAGGTCTTTTATTGGCAAGACAGAAAATTTAGCAATGAAAGTTTCCAAGTCATACCCCAAAACAGTACCTACAATAACAAAACTTGGAGTGCTTAATTTTCATTTTAACATATCTGAAATTCTTTTTTATAGTCTATATATCTTAATCACTATACCTAAAACTTTTATTTCCCTACCATACTAACACACACAAAAATGTATTATCCAAATAGGTTAGATATTGTACATTCTCTTTACTTTGCCAAAGAAAAAGGACTTACTTTTAAAAAAAAATTAACCTATGTGGATTTTAGTGTCGCTTCTGGGGTAGAACTCTGGTATGTATTTGAAAGCCTTCTTGTATTATGCACATATCCATAGATCTCTTCATGAGGCCTTCTGTTTGTTTCTTTGCCCCTAATCTTGCCTCCCCCAGTCCCCTGATCAACCAGCTGAGTCATTCATTCACTAATGTTTTGCACATCCTACTGCATACAATCCATGAAACAAGCTGATTTTATGTGTTTCCTCTTGAGTCAGTGAGCCTTAGGGACTGGCCACCATAAGTCATACATGTGATCTGAGAAGCAAGCATCCGACACATGAGATAACAGAGGTGTGCATGTGCATATCTCTTCACACTGCTTGATTATCCTTCTAGACATGCTCAAGACTCTCAAGAGCAAACCTTCATCTTTCAGTGGCTCTAACTTTACAAATGCTGTCTAAATCCTAGGGGCATTCTAAGAGTCCTTTACAAATGGAACATAGTTCTTTGAAGGAGGCTGAATAGCATTATGTCAGAATTCTAGGGTTCTACCCTGTCACTCTTCTATTAGACTTGTCTAGTGGCATCTTTATCACCATGGATATATAATACTATGTAACCCAAACAGAAGCACTTTTTGCCCTGGATATGACCCAACACTAGCACTGGTCCTAACATCATTGGTCATAGTGCTATTCTGAAGTGCTATTTCAGAGAGAATTACCAAGCAATTTTGGTTCTTTTTGTTTTAGAGTAAGATACAAGGCACATAATTGAATCTTTGCTTTGGAGGGAATGTCTCAGCACATTTCCACTCATTGTGTTCCCAAACTGTCACTAGTAACACCTGCCTGAGTCTTGTGGGACTTACTCCCACCTAGTGTAGTGGTAAGTCCAGAGGATTCACAGCTTACTGTTCATCAGTCTCTTTAACTAACTTACTGCCAACAACATCACTGATAAAGTCAAAATTCAGAAGAATTTTTAACCTCTCCAGTCCCCTTCAGATTCTGTTTACAACATGTACAAGAGCTAAAATCTACATGGAGGTAGGCAATGGTGTATGCTTTTGACAAAAAAAATTAAGAAAAATCACTTATTCTTCTCATAGATATAAAACTAATTAATTCTCAAGACCCATAGCTATAAGCTATGTGGTAAAGATTTCACTTAGAGCTACATGGTGATAATTTGCTATATGTAATAAATTAGGTAATATTTTTATAAGTTGCAGAACATTGAACAAAGACAGAAGTGTCATTAAGACCATCATTCCTACATCATTTTAATGGATGGGGCTAAGAACTGAATCCAGAGCTGCATGTGTGCTAAATGCACATGCTCATCTATACTCTAGCCTTTGTGTATTTCTTCTTAAAAGGCATAATACACACATGCCTTATTTTGAGAAATCTCTCTCAAACATTCAAATTTTGCAACCCCCTTGGTGAAATGAATATTTCTTTGGTACTCTGTGCACTACCAGAAGAGAAAGATAACCATCAACCCAGCTACAAATCCTGCAATCTACGATGGTGATCTGTCCAATGCTGGCACAAACATGGTGGGAGTAACCAACCACTGTCTCATTAGCTTTAGGGCCCACTCCATGAGATAGAACTCACACCTGACACGTCTCAGATGGCCAAGAATCTGGGATTAGATAAGTCATAGGCCTAGGAGAAAACCAAATATTATTATTCTGCTAAAGGTACATAGCAGTAAAATGGCTCCCAGCCAGCCCTAGTATTAATAGTTCTCTGATGGTTGCAATGTCAGTCACAAATGAGAACCACTGAGTTAAATGCATGTCCTCTGGGAAGGCAACCTCAACCCTAGTACCCCAAAGGAAAACTTATTAAGCAGCTATGTTCTTTAACACCCCCCCCAAGAAAAAAAGATGGGCTGACAAAATTAAAAACCCCAATGTTGTATGCAATTCCTATGAAAGACATGTTGGTCAAGGGTAGGGTTATGAACAACCTCACATTTGATGCACCAGTCATTAAAATGGTACCTTATATCACTTCTGCATACCAGAATGCTTATGGCTATTAAACTATTTTCACAGTTTGGAGAACAAGAAATAGTTCTGAACTTTCACCTGATGTATTTCTGTGGGAAAGTAGAGGCCCTTATGACACCTGCTGGCACAGCAGGTCTAACACAATGTGGCAGAGAGACAGAAATGACAGCCAGACTGCGCCTTATTCCTCTGCCAAGATGACCTAGATTTGCTAAAATCCAGAGCTGTGTAGATCTGGGGAGTTCACAAAGTGCTGACTAGTTTTACGCCCTGGGGATGCAAGTCTCTCAGCCAAGTCACAAAGAACAAAGTGATGATCAAGAGATTAGAAAGTTCTGCTAAGCCCCAGGTTGGCTCAGCCTGGGAGGAGGGGACTAGACCTGCCTGGACTGAGTCCACCAGGTTGATCTCAATCCTCAGGGGAGTCTTTGCCCTGGAGGAGATGGAAATGGGGGGGGGTGGGCCGGGGGGGAGGGGGCTGGGCGGGAGGGGGGAGAACGGGGGAATCTATGGCTGATATGTAAAGTTGAATTATATTGTAAAATAAAATAAAATAAATTCAAAAAAAAATAGAAAGTTCAATTAAAGACCAACTGCACAATGGACATCAAAGTAGAGACAAGGGACCCAAAAGTACACCAAGGACTCTTCCTGGCTTCAAACACAACATTTTATTTGGCTTCTGTGTTTAGTCACTTAAATATTAATCTTTAGACTATTACTTGTTTATAAGAAATGGGGCAAATTCAAAACAACATTTAGATGTTAATTAGTGTAAATGTCAATTCCTGTTCTCACAGTTGACATCTGTTAGCATTTTTGCTTTGATTCTAATCCATTGTGAAACTGCAAAAGTTGCTACAACGATATACAGATAGTCTCACTCTAATGTTAAATAGTCAATACAACACTCTTTTATATGCAAAACTGTAATCAATCATCATGACCCTATTCAGCACAGTGGCTCACTAAACATTGGTAAATAAAGCTTACAACATGCTGCTAGCCTTCTTATACCGTTTTTGGGTAATTAGAACATGACCAAATGAATAACCTTTAAAAGTTGTAGAGCAGTCAGATATATGTGCATGTGCAAGAGACGGTGTGTTAGATACTAGCAGTATATCTAGATGACAGTCAGGACAACTTCCTGAGTCCCCTGTCCACGTTTGGGAATACCCATTAGCAGGGATTATATGCAAGGAAATCTGAATCATTTCACCTTTGCTTCAGACCTTCAGGTGATTAGCCCTAAGCAAGTGATTAAGTTCTGTGTTCCTTCATTTCCTCCTTTGTGAAATGGGGTAAAGATAATGTCCTAATTGGAAATTCGATTTATAATGATGAATAAAGAACATGAGTTTGAAGCAGGCAAAATCAAGGTGATTATTTTAATCATATCTGCCTTCAAATATCTAAATTTTCATCAGATTAAAAATAAATTTCAAATGACATACAAGAACCAATGTGTAAAAGTCACGGGAGGCATAATCAACCCAAGAAAGAACTTTAAGGTCATTGAAACTGTGACCAATGAATTGGATACATCAAAAAGTAAAAGTGTCCTGTCAGGGTTAGACTCTGGATTGGGCAAAAAAAAAAGTAGTAGAGAAACTCTAAGGTCCTCTCCAACTCTTAACGATATGATACATTCATAAGCATAGTTGCTGAAAAATGTAGCTTTTCTTGTTTCTTTGAAGGTACTGGTACTTCTACAAGTCCTCTGTCTGGCTTATAAAGAGACAGGATATAAATTTTTGACCAGCTCCTTAGTTGTTATGGTAACAAGAGAAAGGGACATAGCAGAACAGATTGACTAGTGATTAAAAACTTCTTAAATAGCAACTACTGTAAATGAAGAGGAAGCTGATATGTAATAGCAGAATCAAAAGAGTAGAGTGCTTGACCCATCACTTTCTGATGAACTATTAAGTTGAGATATACAACCATACAGCATGACAGAAATTTCAAACATCAATCTCTCCCAAAACAAGAGAAGATATTCTGGGCATAGTTATATGTGCAACATTAGAGACAGGGTTATTAAAAGAAGTTGTTTGAATAAACAAATTTATTTTTTTAACCACATTGATTCAGAGTGTCTCTAGTTTCCAGTTAAAGGAATGTTTAAGGAAGTTGTGTAGAGAAAACCAAATAGACTGCTTACTGATCTTCTCTTATCCTTCTGTTGCCCCATCCTAACCCCCAGTCTCATCCCCAGCTCTGCAGCATTCACTGTTGCCCTGTTCCCATCTCCTGGATCACACAGCTATCATCCCTTCTAACCTCCTCCCACTCATTGTTTTATCTCAGCCCCCACTTCCAGCAGGCACCTCCTGCTAACCCAAGGGCCACTCCTCCAGGGGCAACAAGTAGGCTGAAGGTGGTCCCAAGCTCCCTAGTCTCATCCCCAGCTCTGCAGCAGAACACCTGCTTCAGCCTCCCTTTCCTCTCTGACCCCATCTCTAACAGATCAGAAAGACCTTCCTTCCCCCAACTCATCCCAGTATCCCAGCCTCCAACACCAGCAGGTACTCCCTTTGAACACATCAGCTGAGCAGGCCAGGAAAATTGGCAACACACAGCCATCACACTATCCTGAAATCCAGAAAGGAAATGGAAACCAAGTAACAAATCACCCACCAAACAGAGACAAATCCAGAAATCAGCACCTAAACTTACAACCATCCCAAACCCAGATGCCTAGACACCCGTATAAAAAAAAATACAATCAGTAACAGCTGGGGCAGTATGACTCCAATGGAGCCCAGCTATTCTACCACAGCAAGTCCTGAATACCTAACATAGCTGAAGCACAAGAGAAAGACCTTAAAACAGACTGTATGAAGATGATAGAGGTCCTTATGGAGGAAATTAATAAATGCTTTAAGGAAATGAAAAAAGAAACAAACAGTGGAAGGAAATGAATAAAACTGTTCAAGACCTGACAATGAAAATAGAATCAATAAAGAAAACATAAACGGAGGGAATTCTGGAAATGAAAAATTTAGGAATCTGAACAGGAACCACAAAAACAACCTTCACCAACAGAACACAAGAAATAGAAGAGAGAATCTCAGGCATTGAAAATACTATAGAAGAAATGGATACCATCAGTCAAAGAAAATGTTAAATCTAAAAAAAAATCCTGACCCAAAACATCCAGGAAATCTGAGATACTATGGAAAGACCAAATCTAAGAATAATAGGTACAGTGGATAGCTGTTTGAGCCATGCCCTGAAGCACCACCCCTAGTGAGGCAGCAGTAGCTATTACACCTGCTTATGACCTTGAGGTACCTGCTCCTGGGGAGTGGCCACAGGGGACCCTTAAGACCTGAGATGCACATATGCCCTCTCTCTTGGCTATCTCATGGTTTTGGATGCTAAGATCTTAGACCAAGCCATTCAGCGTGGGACATAATTCAGCTTTCCCAGACCCTACGATAAATCTCCCGTGGTTGCAAATTTACCCCCAAATAAATTCCTTTGATCATTAAATAGACTCTGTGGATTAATCCCATTAAACAGGAATAGTGGAAGGAGAAAAATCCCAGCTCAAAGGCCCAGAAAATATTTTCAACAAAACCATAGAAGAAAATTTTTCTAACCTAAAGAAGGAGATCCTTGTAGCTGGGGTTATCTCCTGGTCCTACCTGGCCCATGGTCAGGACAAATCTCTCTCACCTGCCAGTCCTGCAGCCAAGTAAACACACAGAGACACTTATATTATTTAAAATGTTTGGCCTAATGGCTCAGGCTTCTTGCTATCTAGTTCTTATACCTTAAATTAACCCATTTCTATTAATCTATACCTTGTCACGTGGCTCATGGCTTAACGGTACTTTACATCCTGCTCCTCATGGCGGCGGCTGGCAGCATCTCCTGACTCAGCCTTCTTCCACCCAGCATTCTTCTCTCTTCTTGTCCCACCTACACTATCCTTCCTGCCTGGCTACTGGCCAATCAGCGTTTTATTTATCAATCAGTCATAGCAACATACATTCACAGCATACAGGACATCCCACAGCAGATCCCTATAAAGTAGAAGCAAACAACACCAAATAGACTGGACCAGAAAAGAAAGTTCCCTCAGCACATAATAATTAAAACACTAAATGTATAGAACAAGGAAAGAATACTAAAAGCAAGGGTGTTGTGGAGATGGTGGGAGTAGCCTACTAATGACTGGTCCAGCCTCAGGCCCATCCCATGAGAGTGAGCCCACCCCTGATTCTGCCTGTAGTGCCAGGACCCAGAGGCTAGATGGCCCAGAGACTTAGGATAGAACCAAACATAACTGGAAAAAAAAAGTCAATGTAATGATGCCTAACAATATTCTGCTATACTTGCAGATTGGTGAATACCCTGATTGTCATCAGAGAGTCTTCATCCAGTAACTGATGGAAACAGATGCAGAGACTCACAGTCAAGCATTGGGTAGAGCAGGAGTTTGGGGAATCCTGCTGAAGAGAGGGAGGAAGAATTGTATGTAGGGGGGTGGAGGGAGGTGAGTGGTCAAGGACATCACAGGAGAACACACAGAAACAACTAACCTGGGCTCATAGGAGCTCACAGAGTCTGGACTGACAACCAGGGAGCCTGCATGGGAGCAACCTAGGTGCTCTACATATGTGTGACAGTTGTGTAGCTTGGTCTACCTGTGGGATTCCTATTGGAGGGAGCAGGGGCTATTCCTAAAGCTTTGGCTGGTTTTGGGAACCTATTCTTCATACTGGGTTGCCTTGCCCAGCCTTCATATAAGGGGAGGAGCTTAGTCCTACCTCCACTTGATACGCCATGCTTTGTTGACACCCATGGGAGGCTTAGCCCTTTCTGAACAGAAATAGAGGAGGAGTGAATTTTGGGGGGGCGGTGCTGGCACAAAAGGGAGATGAGGGGAAGAGAGGGGAGGGGAAGCGGGAAACTGCAGTAAGGATGTAAAAATAAGTGAATCCATTTAATTAATCATAAAAAAAAAAGCTGCTGTGAAAAAGACTAAGTAACATATAAAAACAAACCTATTAGAATTAAACCTCACTTCCCAGTGGAGACTTTCAAAGCCAGAGGACCTGGACAAAATCCCACCAGGGAATTCCTACAGCTGATAAACACTTTCAGCAAAGTGGCTGGATACAAGATTAACGCAAAAGAATCAGTAGTCCTCCTACATTCAAAGGAAAGACTGGAGAAGAAATCAGGGAAACAACACCTTTCACAACAGTCTCAAACATTATAAAATATCCTGGGGTAACTATAGCCAAGCAAGTGAAAGGTTTGTATGATAAAAAACTTCAAATCTTTGAAGAAGATGAAAAGATCTCCCATGCTCATGGATTGGAAGGATTAACATAGTAAAAATGGCCATCCTACCAAAAGTGATCTATAGATTCAATGTGATCCCCATTAAAATCCTAACACAATTCTTTACAGACCTAGAAAGAACAATACCAACTTCCCATGGAAAAACAAAAATCCCAGAATAGCTAAAACACTCCTGAACAATAAAAGTACTGCTGGAGGTCTCACCATTTCTGATTCCAAGTTGCACTGTAGAGCTGTAATAATAAAAACTGCATGGTATTGGCATTAAAAACAGATAGATAGGTCAATGGAATCTATTTGAACATCCAGACATAAACACACACACACACTTATGGACAATGATTTTTTTTATAATGAATCCAGAAATACACACTGGAAAAAAGACACAATCTTCAACAATTGGTGCTGGTCAAACTGGATGTCAGTATATAGAAGAATGCAAATAATCCATATTTATCACCCTGCACAAAACTCAAGTCCAAGTAGAGCAAAGACCTCAACATATAACAAGATACACTTAACCTGGTAGAGTGGGGATTAGCCTTGAATGCATTGACACAGAAGGCTTTCTAAACAGTACACCAATAGCTCAGACACTAAGTTCAATAATTAATAACTGGGACCTCATGAAACTGAAAAGCTTCTGAAAGGCAAAGGACACAATCATTCAGACAAGGAAGCAGCCTACAGAATGGGAAAGGATTTTTACCAACTCCATATTCTTTTTTTTTTTAAAGATTTATTTATTCATTATGTATACAGTGTTCTGTTTGCATGTATCCCTGCAGGCCGGAAGTGGGAGCCAGATCTCATTACAGATGGCTGTGAGCCACCATGTGGGTGCTGGGAATTGAACTCAGGACCTCTGGAAGAACAGCCAATGTTCTTAACCTCTGAGCCATCTCTCCAGCCCCCAACTCCATATTCTATAGAAAACTAATATCCAAAATATATAAAGAACTCAAGATATCAAAACCCCCAATAATTCAATTTTTAAAGTGAGGTGCAAATCTAAACAGAGAATTTTCAAATAGAGGAAACTCAAATGGCTGAGAACCACTTAAAAAAATGTTCAACATCCTTAGCCATCAGGGAATTGAAAATCAAAACTGCTTTCAGATTCCATTGTGCACCTGTCAGAGTAGCTAAGATCAGTAACACAAGTGACAGCTCATGCTGGCAAAGATGTGTAATAAGGGGAACACTCATCCATTGCTGGCAGAAATGCAAACTTGTACAGCCACTATGGAAATCAGTGCGACATTTCCTCAGAAGGTTGGGAATCAACCTATTTTAAGATCCAGCTCTACCACTCTTGCATATAATATCCAAAGAATGCTCTAACCTACCACAAGGACACTTGATCAATCACGTTCATTGCTACTTTACTCATAATATCCAGAAACTGGGAACAACCTAGATGTCCCTCAACAGGAGAATGGATACAGAAAAATGTGGTACATTTACACAATGGAATATTACTCAGCTGTTAAAGAAAAATGGCACCATTTTTGTAAGCAAATGGAGAGAACTAGAAAAAAATATCTGGTAGATTCAGTCTAGGCAGGTCCAGTCCCCTCCTCCCAGGCTGAGCCAAGTGTCCCTGTAAAAGCCCCAGGTTCCAAACAGCCAGCACATGCACTGAGGACAGGTCCTGATCCCACTGCCTGGATGCCTCCCAAACAGATCAAGCTAATCAACTGTCTCACTTATCCAGAGAGCCTGATCCAGTTGGGGGCTCCTCAGTTATTGGTTCATAGTTCATGTGTTTCCATTCGTTTGGATATTTGTCCCTGTGCTTTTTCCAATCTTGGTCTCAACAATTCTCACTCATACAAACCCTCCTCTTTCTCGCCAATTGGACTCCTGGAGCTCCAACTGGGTCCTGGCCTTGGATCTCTGCATCCAGTTTCCTCAGTCATTGGATGAGGTTTCTAGCATGACAATTAGGATGTTTGGCCATCCTATCACCAGAGTAGGTCAATTCAGGCTTTCTCTCAACCATTGCCAGTAGTCTATTGTGGAGGTATCTTTGTGGATTTCTGTGGACCTCTCTAGCACTTTGCTTCTTCCTATTCTCATGTGGTCTTCATTTATCATGGTCTCTTATTCCTTGTTGTCCCTCTCTGTTCTTGATCCAGTTGGGATCTCCCGCTCTCCTAAGCTCTCTTTCCCTCGACTCTTGCCCTTCATTACTCACATCCAGGTTGTTCATGTAGATCTCATCCATTTCTCTGTCATTGGGCGATCCCTGTGTCTTTCTTGGGGTCCTGTTTTCTAGGTAGCCTCCCTGGAGTTGTGAGTAGCAGTCTAGTCATCTTTGTTTTACATCTAGTATCCTCCTATGAGTGAGTACATACCACTCAATCCCCAAGGGAGTCTTTGCCCTCAAGGAGATGGGAATGGGGGGTGGGGTGGGGGGGAGGGGGGGGGGGGGAGGGGGGCAGAAAAAGGGAATCCATGACTGATATGTAAAATTAAATTAAATTATAAAATAAGATAAAAAAGAAAAATCCTTGAAGTATACATATTCTTATGTAGATGTGGAGTGTTACAGTAACTTATTATGCTATATTCATGTTATCTTTATAATACATCTTGGTAATAAGTGAAAAACAAAAGCTTGAAAGTTTCTTTCTTGCCTTCTGTCCATGTTTAGTTGTGATTAAATTTCTGAGTTTTTGATGAATTAAAAAAAAAGAAAGAAAGAAAGAAAAAAAAAAGAAAAAAACATCCTGAGTGAGGTAACCCAGACTCAAAAAGATAAATATGGTATGTATTCTCTTATTTGTAGAAATTAGCCATTGAGTAAATGATTACCAAACTACAATCAGTAGACCCAGAGAGGTTATGTATAGAGGAAGGGTCTGGGGTGGACACATGGATATCCCTGGGAAAGAGAAATAGAATAGATTTTATGGGTGGACTCGGGGGAGGGTGGGTATGGTAAAGGAATGATCATGTTGGGCGAGGGAGAGGAAATAGGGTAGAGGGAGAGAATGTAAGAAGACATTTGGAATTGAGGGCCATTTGAGGGAAATAGAAACCTAGCACAGTCAAAACTTCCTAAAATAATGAAAGTGATCCTAATGAGGTTTCTTAATAATGGGGAATATGGAATCATAAGCCATATCTTGTCACCAAATGAAGCTTCCAGCATTGGGACTGGTTTGCATTCAATTGAGTTGTTGACCAAGGAGGTTGCATGAAAATCCCCAAGCATCTCTAGCTGTTGCTAAGACATGGGTTGTTCTCTGCAAACTGACAGGGGGCCCCATTGTCAAGGACAACACCCATACAAGTCATGGAGAAATCCAGCTTGTGTCTACATGGAGCCTTCACCCCTAAGTTCTAGTGTCTTTGGTGTGGGAAGGTACACTGTAGGCTACCAAAAGAGAAATGTAAACCCCAACCCAGCCACAAAACCTTTGACTTATAATCTGTCCTGTCTGCAAATATGCCAAGGCAGTGGTGGAACAGAACTTGTGGGAGTAGCCATTCAATGTCTAACTTGAATTAAGACCATTTCCATGAGATGGAACCCATACCTGACACTTCTTGTGTGAACAAGAACCAGAGACCAGATAGCCCAGAGGGAATGGATAGAGGATACCAGGAGAACAAGGCCCTGTGAATCAACTAAGCCAGGCACATATGAACTCACAGAGACTGACACAGCAAACACAGGGCCTACACAGGTCTATATCAGGTCTTCTGCACATATATTATAGCTATGAGCTTAGAATCTTTGTGGTACTCCTGACCGTGAGAATGAATGGGTCTCTAACTCTTCTGTCTGTTCTTAGGAATCTTTTCCTTCTGTTAGTTTGCCTTGACCAACTTTGATATGATGGCTTTCTGCTTCATCTTATTTTATTTTATTCTGTCATGTTTGGTTGCTATCTCTTAGAAGCCTGTTCTTTCCTAGTGAGAGACAGAAAGGGCATGGATCCAGAGTGGAGGCAAGGTAGGGAGGAACTTGGAGGAGTAGAGGGAGGGAAAACTATAATCAGGATATGTTGTATGAGAAAATGATCTATTTTCAATAAATTGGCAAAAAGTAACATCAGATATTAAAAAAAATAAATAAAGAGCTGAGCATCTTTTCAGGAGCCATTTGTAAATCCAAGCACAGTGGCTTGGTGATGCTGCATGAGTTGGTTGACTCCAGCCCATGTGCATAGTCTCCTGTACAGTACCAGAATGGGTTGGAATCACTACAATCCCTCTGCTCAGGAAGGAGGAAAGTGGTCACTTTGTACAGTCAAACACATATACTGGCCAAGATGAAGCACAGTAAATCTAAATAATATTTAAATAGGACAAAGTCATCTGGATGAGAGAAAGAAAATAAAGCTTAACTTAATTATGCTCATTTCAACATAATTATTATTAAGTTCCCCTTTGAATAAACTTTTGTCCATATATTTAGTTATTTTCTAGATAAGAAATTTAACTAGATTTGAAACTATCCCAAGGCTGGGCAGAAGGATTTCTGAATTTACTAGAATCCCATGCAAAATTGATGTCCATTTGGTTTTGCTCAGGGGCCCATAACTCCCAGAAGATTTTTAAAAAGGGACTGTGACCCATTACAAATACTAATTAGTCCCCATAGCCACCAATTAGCTTCAGAAATGTCCATCATAAATTCTATACTAACTCCAATGTTTCTATAAGGTGTAAGGTAAGAGAAGAAAGATGCCTGAGGGTAGTTGCTAAAATGTGCAGGCACAATGTGTGTGTGTGTGTGTGTGTGTGTGTGTGTGTGTGTGTGTGTGTGTGTTATCACAGGACATTCACATATGCTCACAGCTTCCCCAGACAGATTAACCCCTTCTCTTAATTTCAGCACAAGGAGAAGAGTTCAAATTTCTTCTAGTTAGTTAGTACAGGATCACTTACCACTTCAAGAATTGAAAAGTTCTAATTCACATTTCTGGATTAACCGCAGGAGGCACAAAAAGAAAGCAAATGTATTCTTATGACAATCCAAATAATGGGGTGTGCATCTCTGAGTTAGTCTTTTCTGCAATTTATCCCTCCCATGGGATCTCAGAAACAGCAGATAGACCATTATAAATAGAGGCAAAATGAGATATCATGAAGAAAAATTTTAAGGCATCTGTACATTTATGAACTTTTTGAGGAGTGCTCTAATGCTGCAAATATCTATCTATTTTTTTCTCAAATTACATTAATTCTCCTAGTTAAAAAATGGTTGGGAGAGGCTGATTGATATGGGTTCAGCAAAAATAGCGCTTGCCTTCCATCTGAACGGCTTAAGTTCAGAGCCTGGAATCCACCAGGTGGAAGGAGAGAACTGGTTCCTGCAAGTTGTCCTCTGACCTCCATACAGTATTCATACACTGCAGTATGCATGAGTGTTCTCTCTGTCTCTCAGTCTCTGCCTGTCTCTCTATCTGTCTGTCTCCCCCCCCCCCCCC
>CABHPP010147137.1:22564-30064 GCA_902168425.1 Peromyscus attwateri
TGTGGCTCCCACTGCATAATAAATAAAGCTTTTTTGGCCTATGGCAAGAAAGCTTACAGCCAGATGGGAACCCATTGCCAAGGAGCAACAAGATGCCAGCAGACCGGTAATGCCATGGCTACATGGCAACATATAGATTAATAGAAATGTGTTAAGTTATAAGAGCAAGCTAACAAGCAGCCTGACCCATAGGCCATACAGTTCGTAAATAATATAAGCCTCTGTGTGTTTGTTTACTTGGAACCAACTGGCTGTGGGAAGCAGGTGGCAGAGATTCATCCTGACTGTGGGGCCAGGCAGGATTGGAGAAACTTCCAGCCTCCTGGGAATGGAAACAAATCTGTGTCCAAGACACTAAAATTATAAAAGAAGAATATATTCCTGGTGAATATTGGTATTGATAACATGTAGTTCGGAAATGAGTTACCTGTTTCTGTAGTGTCCAGCAATACAAATACCCTTTCAAAAGACCTATGGACACAAATGTGCCATGCATATAATGAAATTGCCATTACCAAAATATTTCCCAATAAATTATATAATATGAATTATTATGAATAAGACTAACCCCACAGTGGCAGATATGCAGTGGAATACATCTTCACTCCCAGCACTTGGGAGGTAGAAGCAGGTGGATCTCTATGCTTCAAGACCTACCTAGCAAGTTACAGGCCATCCAGGGCTACATAGTGAGACCCTGTCTCAAAAAACAAAAACAAACAAACAAACAAGCAAACAAGCAAAAAGACTAATCCTATTCTATATAGGTATATAGGTGTTTATTGCTAAAATGCTGGACCCTATTCCCTGTACTAACAAGTATTTTTTTCCCCATTCTGTTGCTAGTTCTGTCCTCTCCCTGTTCTTCAAGCCCTAAAGCCTCCAGTTAGTGGAGCTGTCTAGACTCCCTTTGTCTCCCACAGTGTGACAGCAGAGATCTATTGCTGCCTTCAGGCCTCAGTCTCTGGGGAAGGTGAGCTTATGCCCTCTCACTATACTGAGATCACCATACTTCCTTCCTAGCCAAATTTCCCAGGCGTGATGGGAAATATGCCTTTCCCCAAACACCTATATGGATATTCAATCAATCTGGCATTGAATTCCCAGGACCAAATGTTTCTAACTAATTTCTTTATTGTTTGACCCGTCTAATGTTACCAACCTGCCCATCTTAAAATGTCAAACACTGAACTAGCTGAGCCTGCTCACTAGAAAACTATGATAGAGCACATTTATGCTTTAAATCTATACCATTGATATATATTTGATTTAGTAACAAAACAGCGAAACATTAATATGTGCTGAGGAAATCCATCCCTTTAATCCATTAATAGTTTCAGCTATCTTATATCTGACTATTCTACTTGTGTTGTTTTTACATTGTTAAATTTAAAACATTGGTTTGTGCTTATGGAATATTCAATTTACTATTTTAAATTAACCTAAAATTTTAGTGAAAAAAAATAAGAGAGTAACGATTTTCTTATCACTCTATTCTCCATTTTTTTATGTTCCCATTTCATCACAGTTTGTCTTTGTGATTTGGTGAAACTAACATACCACAAAGTATCCTTCTATACCTTGCCATGGATCATTTTTACTGACTATTGTTTTCTGATCCTTTGTTCTGCTTTAATAACATGAGTTCTTTCTCTATATGTTTGTACACAGCCTCCGAAATGTGAGTCTGGAAAAGAACAAACATGATAGGAATTGATCCACTGCTTTTCAGCCTTATTCATTTTTGTGAATGAGAGGAGGAGACAAGTTCACTTGTCATGGAGGGAACTCTTTATGTTGTTGATTGCTCTTAGATTTTGAAGACAACCTGAGTTCATCATTTCCTTTGATTATTCTTTGAGTAGAAGTCAGAAGAAATGAAGGGAGACTCCAACTGAAGCTGTAGCAAATACAGTGAATGAAGAGTACTTCTGAGGTAGCATGTTTTCTCAGTGCCTTTAATTTTTGTCTTTTTTGTCTCAAGCACAAAGAACCTTTATAAATTTGGTGTTGTACATAGGCCTTGTTACTATACATAGCGTATTTTGTTGTATTGAGATGATGGCAAAAGTATTTTATATCTCATTTGCTTCTTTACAAGGTCACCTTGATTATCGCTGCCTGGAGGACCAGCCTTTAGACAGCCCAGGGCTGAAAAGGAGTCCATGGTGTCAGCATATACTAAGACTTTTCTATCTAAGGGAGTTAAGGGAAAAGACACTCACACTCTCTTCATGGTTTCCTCCAGACCTTCCTTTATTCTTCTTTTGCATTCTCTGTTCTTTATTTTCCTGGTGATTTCCTTCTCTCATTCTTGATGTTTTCCTTCTAATTCTATCTTTATTCTTGATGTTTCCCTTTCAGTTCCTTCTAACTCTCTCATTCCTGATGTTTTCCTTTTAACTCTCCCATTCTTGTTGTTTTCCTTCTAACTCATTTTAACTCTCTCTTTATTCTTTTTCCTATAGCTTATATACTCCAGCAATATAAAATTGCAATGTGGTTACATTCTGTTTTTCAGATGAGTGATTACAATGAATACAAAACAAACAATAAAAATAGCATGTTTTCTATATTCCTTACATGATTAAACATTTTGTGTATTACAGGCCTAAAGCACATTGTCCCAAGAACCCACATACATTCAGACCCAAGCAACTTGTTACACAGATTAACTGTGTGGGCAAGCAAGGTACTCTTCTCATCAGGTCTTTTAGTGACAGACTGCAGTTTTGCAGATCCAAAGAAAGGGCCAATTACTCTATTACTTATCTTTGAAGGTAATCTTATAAGGAATCTTAAAGGAATCACAAACCTAAACTTTTATATATGAAAACGAATTAGTCAGCTCTACTTTAAATCATTGGGGTGCATATCCACCCATCAATAGTTTCTTATATGAGGAGATTGAGGGCAAAAATGAGCACAAGGAATTAATCATCACCTTTGGTCATCAATCAGTCCTAGCAAGAAAAGTGTGCCAGCTAGTAATAATGGGGCTGCTTTGTTCTTGTTCCCTGATCTTAAAGAGTTCCGCATATTCAACTATGTGCCTTTCTGAAACTTTAGATTATCTTCTTGGGTTTTTCACCTCAAAGCTATTTAACAAAAACATCTTAGTGTAACTTTAAGTCATTTTCAAAGCTCTGTTTCAGTTGTGATGCACTCTGAAACCTGTGAACACATCTCTTAACATTAAGGTTAAAAGAATTTAAGCTAGCTGGGCTAACTGAGACTCAACTGTTTTTCTTAATCATTAGCCTAAGCTGGAGTTTATATGGCTCCTCAATAGAAACTCATGTGTTCTAGCTGTGTGACATTTCCTCATATTTATTTTTACTCATCAAAACTTTGTATAAACTAATATTATTATCATTTAGACAGTACAGTTTAGGAAGGAATCATTAGAATAATCCACAGGTAAAAATACCCAGTAGAATGGGATGTATCCATGAGATAAACACACTACATTACAGGCAGTGGGGATCTTCCCACACCCATTCACACCATGCTAGATACCAGAGGAAGATGGCAGGGGCAAACATGTAAAGGCACAGCAGAAACAAAAGACATTTAGGATCTGTGGTCTCAGGGACTTGCCTAATCCAAGATTCACCCATCAGGGATTTTTCTCCTGGTAGGTTGACACCCTGAAGTCAATTGCCACCTGCTGCTCCTCTGACATGGCCCCTTTAATTAAGGAAAGGGGGAAGTCAGCTTCTCCAACCCCTTGAGCCCAGGCTAGACTGATAATTCTTAACCAATAAGTATATCAGCATAGCAAGGATAAGTCATAGCCTCTTCTGACCCAGCATTACTCATTCTTATTTCCAGGAAAACCTTCTCTTCAGAAACTTAGGTACATCCTGTGAAAAACCCACACTACAAGAAGTCATGTAGAGATGTCCCAAGTACAACCCTAGCTGATCTTCCAGAGGATAGCTCAAATTGACTCAGACCTGGTGGTGAGTGATCTAAATTATTCACTCACTAGAATTTTCACATGCCCCTTAAGGCATATGATCTCAGTCCTAAGTGAGGCCCAAAGACTCATTCAGCTGAACTTTGTCAATCTACAGAGCATAATAACTTTGCTTGAAGCCATTAAGGTTTGAGGTAATTTACTAAGTGGGAAGAGATAATAAAATAGTAGTCATGTGAAACTAGGCTTCTGTGAACAATTACCAAATCATAATCTCCTGGAACTAACCTCTTACCATTTCAGGGGTGGCATGGAAGCATCCTGGATGCCAAACACAACTGTAAGTTAAATTGAACTAATATTGTGGTTGATCTACACAGCATGAAAAGTGATGTGTGTATGTGTATGTTGAGTGATATATCTGTTCCTTGTGGTTTTTGTAACAATTTCCAGAAAACCTGATGATTTGAAACAAGAGAAATTTATTCCTTAGTCTATACATCCAAAGATAGGGTGTTTATTAACAGGGCCGTGCTTCTTCATAGGTATGTACAACCTGCAGTCCATGGGCTTCATGTACACCAAGATAACAGTCAATGAAACCAAACACAGACTCATAAGCTTACTTTAAACATTATGAGAATTTTTTAAAACTCTATTTAATGATTCTCAATCATGAATGTTTGAGATAACCAATGTCTGTCAGAAAGTTGAACAGGCCTGTAAGTTAGAGACACCCCATTCCTTATCCCATCCAGATTTTGATTACTGTGTGCCTTCCCTGCCTTCTTTGGCTAATGGCTGCATCACACCAGTGCTCTGGTTTCATGTCATCTCTTCTATTTTTCACTCCATGTTTACTTCTTTCTGTCTCTGTCTCTGTGTTTCTGTGTGTCTCTCTGTGTCTCTCTGTGTATCTGCCTCTCTCTCTCTCTCTCTCTCTCTCTCTCTCTCTCTCTCTCTCTCTCCTTATTATATCTCCTCAGAGTCTCTCCTTAGCTCAAGAAAAATTCTTCCCTTAGCTCAAGATTCTTAGATTTTTATGTCTATAAAAGACCCTTTTCCCAGATTCCAGGAATTTGGTAACAAAGGAGCACCCCTACCCCCACCCACTTATCACATTTGGTGTGAGGACAGGAGCACTGAAATGGGTCCCCATCACCCTAAAGCTTGTGATACATAAACGAAGTTGATCAAAATAAAGCAGCTGTGGCAATGCACTGGTTAGAGTTTCAAAAACTGATAGTAGTTAGTGCTGTAGTGTGAATCCTCCCTGTAAGATTGACGATGCAATCTGAGTTCATCTCTGAATCTGCCTTTTCCATTCAGCTGCTGTGTCCACGGACTAAGTGTGAGAGAAAAGAGAGGCGAGTAAGTGATTGCAAATAAATTCAAATTAATCTCAGTAGCTCAGTGGATTTTACATGACTTTACCTGGGTTAAATTCATCTGACAATGCAGGATGACTTTGTGGTGCTATTTTGGAATTCTCCTGGCAAAGTGGTTATATTGGCTGCATATTTGGGGATATTCAGCCATTCTCTAACTTTTGATTGAGAATCTCCATATAATTTCCATAAGTGTGTTATTATTTTCTTAACTTAAATTTTTATTTTTTTTCTTCATCGCTCCAGCGCTACCTAGTATAACAACCCAAACTTCTTTATCTACCCCGCAGTCTCTTAAGGAGAATATTGCAAAGAAAAAATCTCATAATTCCGAAGCTCCCACTAAGATGTGTAAGATGACTCAGGTCTGATGTGGACTAAATTTGCCTATAGCGTTGGGATGTATCTCCTGACAAATGCACTAGAACCCTCAGATCTGTTAGTTTTGGCAACTGTTGCTATCAGAGGTTTACGCCTTATAAATTCAATTACTTGTGCTTAAAATTACATGAGATCCAAGCCAATGATTAATAGATAACAAATTTCCTCTGCTGAGCCATTCATACAATCCACTAAATACTTCAACTGATCAAAAATATTGGTTTGAAATTTTGGGTATTTTGGGGTGTTTAATTCTCTCTCTCTCTCTCTCTCTCTCTCTCTCTCTCTCTCTCTCCCTCCCTCCCTCCCTTCCTCCCTCCCTCCCTCTCTCTCTCCACCCACACATACACTTTAAAAGGGGAATTAAGAGAGTAGCTATAGCCATGATCCACGATTTTGTCTTAAAACATGCACTCACAGATGCAACAACAATAAAAAAGAAGAGATCACAAGTTTGAGGGAGAGCAAGAAGGAATACAAGGAAGGGATTGGAGGGAGGGAGAAAAGGGATAAAATTTTGCAATTATATTTTAATTTTAAAATGCTTAAATTATTTTAAAAACATAGAGAGTAAGCTGTATCATAATTTTTAAAACCCTGTTTTCAGGACTTGGAAAAAAGGAAACAGAAATATAAATGGTAAGGTCATGAGGATAATCCCTAATGAACATGATAGCATCATTGAAGCAGAGGCATGAGAATGTGTTTTCTGCTCTGCTCTCTGCCCTTTCTTTCTTACTTACTTTCTTTCTTTCTTTTTCTTTTTTTTTTTTTTTTTTTTTTTTTGGTTTTTCAAGACAGAGTTTCTCTGTGTAGCTTTGGGACCTGTCCTGGAACTCACTCTGTAGCCCAGGCTGGCCTCGAACTCACAGAGATCCGCCTGCCTCTGCCTCCCCAGTGCTGGGATTAAAGGTGTGCGCCACGACCGCCTGGCCTCTCTGCCCTTTCATGAGCTGGGAACAGTGGTCTCATCAGACCCTGCATCTGTCGCCGCCTTAGTCCTGGACTCACTAAGCTCTGAAACTGTGAGAAGTGTCTGTGGCTTAAGCCACATAGTCTATGGAGATTCGTTATAGCAGCCCAGATGACTGTGATAAGCTCTGTTCCCCTACTAGTCTCTGATTGGCGGGAACTAACTAATAACAATGTGGAATAAGTCACATCTTGTATTGGATGTTCTACTGAGGTTGACTGAGGTTGCAATGCTATTGAGAGATTGTGGCTGACCATTTCTGTCATAACATTAACTCACTGCTTATGCAAAAACAGTGCATTACTAAGTAGCAATGCTTTCCACTAAGTCCATTTGGTTCCCAAAACAATTAAAACACCAAAAAATTTGCACTACTGGTATATTCATACCTTTCTCTATGTAGGTCTCTAACTGTTTTTGTTACTTTTTGTTTTGGTGTAGGATGTATGCATAGCACCCACATCACATACCTTTACATTACACTTCCAGTATTTCAACTGGGTTTAAAGAGAGGATTAATATTGCATGGGTGACCTTCTTTGTTATCCCTAATTTCGTAAGGGGTCAAATCCTGGATTACACAAAACACTACCTGGCTCCATTTTGTGGCTGTCCCTGGAACTGATACTCTTAACCCTTAAATATCATTGAGTCATAATTTATAATCGAGCTCTGGAGGGCGTGTCTTCCTTTAAGGTCTTCTCTTTGTTCTTAATCAATAATAGACCATTAACAAGAGAAATTAAATGAAAACAGGAAAATTAGATTTCCTCACAGTTAATCACTGAGGCAGCTAAACTCTGAAAGTGTAAAGAAGGGTGGGCCAGATCTATTTA
>CABHPP010147137.1:35064-50669 GCA_902168425.1 Peromyscus attwateri
ACCACCACATCATATAATTGGCACATCCACATTTAGTGCTACACTATTCAAAAATAATAAGAAATGCAACCAACCTAGATCCCCATCAACAAGTTAATGGATAAAGAAAATCGTGATACATATACATGAAAAAATTTTGTTCGACCCTAAATAAAAGTGGATACATGACATTTGCAGAACAATGTAAGGAACTTAAAATCATTATGTTCAGTGGAATAAGCCAGATTCAGAAAGACAAATGCTGTATTTTTTCAATAATATATAAATCTGGGTTTCTAGTTCATGAAGCCAGGAAGGTGACCATGAAATGGTAAGAAAAGGTCTATAGGAATGGGGGAAGGAAAAAAAAAAAAAGACTACATATGAAAGTACAAGGGAGACTGTTGGGAGAGAGGGAGGGGATCATCAAAGTGGAGAGTTGGAAAGAGAGAACAATAACAATAAAGTATGCATGAAGATGCCATAACAAAACACATTACTTTAACTTTGTTTCTCTCTCTCTCTCCTCTCTCTCTCTCTCTCTCTCTCTCTCTCTCTCTCTCTCTCTCTCTCTCTCTCTGTGTGTGTGTGTGTGTGTGCGCGCGCGTGTGCGTGCGTGCGTGCGTGCGTGCGTGCGTGTGTGTGTGTGTGTGTGTGTGTGTGTGTGTTTCCATCATGTCGGTGCTAATACGCAGTCCCACCAAGAGAGGATGAGTTTCTTTTTCTCCGTATCCTCACCAGAAGATTTTGGTTTTTGTTTTTACTTTTATAAAAGCCATTCTGAGTTGAGACACTATCTTAATACACTTCTGATTTGCATGTCAAATGTGGTTTTAGGGGTGCTGGAGAGATGGCTAGTTTTGCAAAATGCTTGCCATGGAAGCATGAGGACCCGAGTCTAAGCTCCAGCGCTCATGTGAGCGCCAGGCACAGCAGGCACAAGGTTACAATTCCAGTTCTGAGGAGGAGATGACAGACCCCTGGAGTTCACTGGCCAACCGGCATAGCTGAACTGGATGAGTTCCAAATTCAGCAAAACATGGTGCAGGTAACCACGGCAGCAGTAAATTCATGAGTACAAAAACCATATTGTTTCCAGAAGAAAGCATTTCACAGTGATTTGCCTCGTCCTACAGCTATTAATTAATGTCTTTTCACCTTTTCTCTGAGATGTTCTGTAGCTGGAAGATTTCCTGTGTCCCGGCTGGCCAGCAGTCAGGACAAATCTCTTTCACCTGCCAGTCCCATAGCCACTTGGACCCCAGTAAACACACAGAGGTTTATTTTAATTAAACTGCTTGGCCATTAACTCAGGCTAAGTACTGACTAGCTCTTACACTTAAACTCGGCCCATTTCTGTTAATCTATATGTTGCCATGTGTTCTGTGGCTTTACCTGTGTGCCATTACATGCTGCTCCCTGGACAGCAGGCTGGCATCCCTCTCTGCTCTGTCTTTCTCCTTCATCTCTCTAGTTAAAATGTCCTGCCTAACCTTATTCTGCCTCACCATTAGCCAAACATCTTTATTTATAAACCAATCAGAGCAATACATATTCACAGCATACAGAAGGACATCACCCATCAATGTTCCTTGAGCCTTGGTGGATATATAAAATCCTCAATCATAAAGCAAAAATGTAAATAAAGTGAAGGAAGATGTTCACTGTCTACCTCTGGCCTTCACATGCATGAACACATATATACACATGCTCATGTGAATGAAAACAGTACATGAACACAAACATGTCACACAGGCACATGCTTGTGTAAACATGGTTTGTGATCCATTAGTATTTCTTCATCTTAGTAATGGTCACTCAGATCATTCTCCCATTTAAGAATTTTTTAAAGATTTATTGATTTTAATTTTATATTTATGAGTACCCTGCATGTCTGTATGTACATCACATGCATTCTCGGTGTCTGCAGAATCAAAAAAAAAGGGGGCATCAATCTCCGGGTACTAGAATCATAGATGGTTGTGAACCAGCGAGTGGTTTCTGGGAATCAAGCCTGGGTCTTCTGCAAGAACAAGTGCTCTGAACTGCTGAGCCATCTCTTCAGTGCTCATTCTTCTATTTTTTAACTTGGTTACTTTTTTTAAAGTTCTTTAAGTAGTCTGAGTATTTAACCCTTTGTAAGGTGATCACTTGACAATTATTTTTCTCATTCTGTAGTTTATCACTTCACCTTCTTATCTCCATTGGTGTAAAGAAGCCTTGTGGTTTGGTGCGATCAGATTTCTCAATGCATGCCTTTGGGGTCCTGTACAGAAAATCGTTACATGGACCAATGCATTGAAATGCTTCCCTTATGTTTCCTTCTGATAGGATCCAAGTTTCACATCTGATTCTTTGGTCTTTAACCTATTTTGAGTTCTTTTTGTTCCTGGTGAGAAATAGTGGTCAAGTTTCAGTCTTCTTCATGTGTGAATGTCCAGTTTGCCCAGTTCCATTTTGTGAAGAGTCTGTCCTTTAGAAAAATGGACACTTTTGGTACCTTCTTATAAGTTATTGGCTGAAAATCTGTGTCTTCTTATTTCTTTGTGCTTACCTTGGTCTCTATGTCTGTTGTATGCCAATGACATGCTGTTTGGGTTATAATTGCTCTACAGTGTCTTCAAAAGTACCATGATGCTTCTGGGATTTTTTTTTCTCCATTGCTTTGATATGTGGTCTTTTATAATTCCATACAAATTTCAGGATTTTTTTTTCTAGCTCTCTGAAGACCGCCATTGACATTTTAGAGGGAATTAAAATTTGAGCCTGTCTATGGAAACAGAAAGCCTTTTTTTGTTTTTTTGTTTTTTTTTCTGTCCTCTTCAGTTCATTTCATCGGTGTTTATCATTTTTATTATAGAGGGCTTAGACTTCCTTGGTTAGATTTACTTCTAAGGTTCTGTTATTGATGATGATTCATTTGTTCTGTAGCTATTGTGAATGGAATGGTTTCAAGGATTTTTTTCCTCAACAAATTCATTATTGCTATATAGAAAAGTTATTGATTTTCTTATGTTAATTTTGTGACCTATAATTTCCTTATTCTTAACAGTGTTTTAGTATAGCCTGTGGGTTATTTGATATATAGCATCCTATCACCTCCACACAGGAAAAAATGGCTTCCTCCCTTCATATTTGTACGACTTGTTTATTTCTCCTTCCTAATTGATTTGGTAAACGTTCTAGTACTACATTGGATAAGAGACATGAGAATGAGTTCCCTCCCCTTGTCCCTGACATTAGCAGAAATGCTAAAGAGTGCATTTAGCTTTTTCTCATTAAGAATTTTTAAATTTTTAATCACTTTGTCTTTATTTCTACTCTGATTTTTGTTACTTCTTTCCTTCAATTTAGGTTTGGATTTCTCAAAATTTCTTAAGTCCTTGAAATACATAATTTTTATTTGAAATATTTCACTTTCTTTTTCCTTTCTTTCTAATAAAGACTATACATTTTGAATTTAAGAATATTTTGTTTCCTGATACACAGTCTATTCTAGAGAAATCTCCACACTTTGATGAAAAGAATATATACTCTGAAGACGTGAGATGAAATGTTCTGTAAACATCTATTAACTCCATGTGATTTGTAGTAGAGTTTAACCTTGAAGTTGCTTTGCTGACTTTCTGTCTGGATAATAGGCCTAGTGATAAAAATAGCTTGTTGAAATTCACTACTATTATTACATTGGAAATTATCTGTCTATTTAGGTCTAATAGTGTTTGTTTTCTAAAATTGGATGGTCCGACACTATGTGTATATAGATTTACAGTAATTATATGTTCCAGTTGAATTGAGCCCCTGATCAGTTCATAATGGCCATCTGGGTCTCTTCTCTTTTTTTCCTTAAAGTCTAATTTCTCACATCTTAATAGAGTTAATTCTGCTTACTTTAGGTTTCTGATTACTTGAATATCATTCTGCAGCCTTTTAGTTAAGTGAATTTCTTGATAGCTTTCTGTTTTCCCTCATCATGTGCTATTATTGTCATGAGGCTACTACACATCTCCCCACCCTCAAGACATCAGTGGGGTCAGCTTGTTCATCTCAGCCTCCCCACACATAGGCTTTTGACCAGGTTTACAGTAGTAGGTATGTATTCCCTCCTGAGGAGCAGATCTCAAATCCAATCAGTAGGCAGCTGGTTATCTCCAAAAGAGTCATGGCGCTATTGCACTGATGGACATATCTTGCATGGCAGGTCAGTATTGCTGCATTCAGGGTCCACAGTTGGGCAAGACAGTTGATGACTTTTCCCCCCAGCTGCCTACATACACATGACTTTATGACACTATGAATGCTAGCCAGCAGGGAAGAAACCTGCAGCTTCATTTCTCTGTTTTCTGTATATAAAGTATGTAGTGTATTGACCAACAAGTATTATCACTTAGTTCTAGTGGGCAACCAAGAGCAACGACAACAGTCTAGATCATCTGGGGAACTTTTTGCCAACAGCTCATGGGGAAGCATTCCACATCTGTCACTGGATTTTCATTTAAAAAATCTGTGGAGTCTTGGAACAGCAAAAGCCATCCATTTAGCACTTATGCAAGGTACCTCTATTAAAAGTATCATCATTATTATTAATATTATTATTATTATTTAGGTTTTTAGTTAGTTTATAAAGTAGTATGTTTCTATGTGGACTTTTGATACATCTTTAAGTTTTGGTGAATCTTCTCTCCTCATCCCTCCCTTATCTCAACCTACTTCTCCTTATTCAAACTTCTCCAAGCCCACTATTTCCACTCTCCTCTCTACTTTCATATCACATGTGTTTGAGTATCCTCCTTGCTTAAGGTTTCCCCTTCCCCAAACCATGGCGTTTTCTTGCTTCCTGGTCTTTACAGACATTCATTTGAACTTAAAATCTGAAACATAAGAAACTAAAGCTATGATATGGGATACACAAGTATACACAATAATATATAGTGTTTGTTTTTCTGTGTTTGGGTTATCTCATCCAATAAGATATTTTCCAAAGTGCTTAATTATTGGTGGTTCAAACGTATCACAGAATGAAAGGTATCTACAAAACAATCTCAGTCACATAAAATCATAATGTTCCTTGGACAGAATCATCGGCTGATGTAATCTCTACTAGGAAGTACAGCCAAGTTCTTTTGTTACCAGGGAATGGTAGAATCACCTTAGTGCCTGGATAAGAAAGCCTAAGTTTAGGAATGCCTTCTCTAGAGTCCTAGAAGAACAAAGCAGAGACTAGAGAAAATAGCAGAGTTTATCATAAAGGGAAACTGTACACTTTGGAGGGTCAAGGTGGACACATCAAGAGAACTGGGTATGGTACTTTGAGATTTTGTCCATTAAATTTTTCTTGATGTAGGCATGTGAACTGCATTATATTCAATGCACTAGGCTTGAACACAAATTTGTCTTCCAAAGAAGAAAATATTTAAGCACAATCTAATATAATTGGAATCAATTGTCTAATCAATTAAAAGTTGTACCGTGTGGCCCAAAACTCAGGATCCGTGTTTGAAATATGTAACCACATCCACTACCATGAATTAATCACTTTTTTTTTGGTTTATGATCACTTTGGGTCCAGAGAGCATAGGAAGTTGTAGTAGAGCCATCAGTTAACCCTTTAAGTTCCAGAAGAGATGCTTTTCTGCTTGATTTTCAACTAAACAGCAACAAATAAATTGAGGATTACTTGTTGACATGCTACTAGGCAAAAGTTTTGAGGTGACTTTGGGAATCTGACCCACCTCCTAATTCAACTCCTTGTCTACCCCAACACATTGAAAAGAAAATGGCTCTTACCAGTAGATTCATGTTCTGAAAAGTTTCAATTATGTGTCTACTGTCTTCAGAGATGCCATCATGCTTTTCCCAAATAATTCTAAAAAGTAACTTGGTGTTTTGTTTTGCTTTGTTTTTAAAATGTATAGAAGTGGAAAGGAGACTGCTGGAGTGGAAAGAATCAGCAGTGGGAGGAGGAGAATCAAAACTAATGATCCTTGGAAAAGTCACAAGGAAATCTGATACTTGGCGAGCTAACCAAAAGCTGAAATCAAACATACACAAACGATGGTTTTGAAGGGAGGTGCCCTGGGTGTGGATAAAGCTGATCCCAGAAACTCTAATTTTTTTAAACAAAAATTCCTGAGGTAAAGGTGAACTACTTCTCTATGAATTATCGTTCAGGGAGGTCCCCGAGGCCCTCAAAACAATAAAGGGAATTTCCACTGCTGCTGGCCCCCCACCAGACTAGTTGTCAAGAACTGCCTCTACTGAATGTACCAGGCTCTGAAGACTCCCCATGGGAGGCCTTGCCTTGTTGTAGAAGGGAATGGGGGTGGGTGGGTTGGGTGGGAGAAGACTGGAGGGGGGGGGAGGAAAGAGGGGGAATCTGTGATTGGTATGTAAAATGAATAAGAAATCTTCTTAATTAAAAACGAAGAACCAGTTGCTGAAGGCACCACATGGCCTGCTCACAGCACATAGAGTAATCAAGCTGGATCTTGGCTGAGGGTTTCCTCCATGTTGGTTGGTCCTCATAGTGTTAGAAGGTACTCCTATTCAGGCTGCTGGGAAAGAACTGCCAGCACAGTCTTACTCAGCTAAGGACCTGGGCTCTAACATTGTCCACCAGCCACCTGACATAAACCCACTGGTGGAAATGTGGGAACTGTATTATGGAGGTAACCAACCTTTTTCTGGTTAGATTTAATGTCTTCATGGCAGGAAAGACTTCATGTCTGCGACTGTAAGCCTAATCCTTAGTGACAAGCCTGTGACTGGGGAGGTTATAGGCCTTAGTGGGGGACTTACTGCTGTTGTTTTATGAAATGGACTTGATGGGCCCATTAAATCGCTCTCAATAACTATGATTAGGAATGTTTGCTAGGGTTTTTTTTTTTTTTTTTTTTTTTTTTGTTAGTTTTGCTTTGTTTTTACAGTAGTCAGCAGTAAATGAGGAAAACTGACTGTTGAATGCTCACCTGTAAATGGAAGATCTATATCACTCCTTCTAAGGCTCAGCGAATATCATCGAAGAAGGAGCCTAAGAGCTGGAGGAATGAGGCATGCAGAGGTTGGGGATGAAGACGGTGCAGAAAGTTTGAACGTACAGCAGCTATTAATAAACGACAAGATCTGCACAAGATTGGCGCAAGAAACATCCTCTCATGGAGAGGGAGAGATCTCATGATGTCTTAGCCCTCCTGAAGTTTACATGCAGCCAACAGTGGACAGCGAATGGAGGGCAGGCATTCTTCTTTAGTGGTGGAGCCACTGGCAAGCTGCCCATGCTCCTGTAAACAAACCTGCTGAAACTCACTGGGTCACACACACACACAAAAAAAAATTCACTAGAGTAGAAGCAAGGAGTAGCTAGAAACAGGCAGAAGAGAACCAGGGAGAGTGGGGAGGGGTTGGAGAGGGTAACAGTGGTCAAAATACATTAGGAAAATGTCATCATGGAACCCGTTATTATGTATAGCTAATTCGTGCTAATAAAAAAAAAAAACCAAAAATCTTTTAAAGGAATATCCGTTTTGAAAAACCGCTTAGAGGTCAAAACTGTTCTGAAAAGAACTCGAGTGTGAGTCCCAGCACCTCCATTCAGGCTTCTATTCCAGGGGGTTTAAGGCCCCTCCTCTGGCCTCTGCAGGCACCTGCACACATGTGGTGTACATGCACTCACAAAACTCACACAGATACATCAAATAAATAAAATAAACATTTCAAAATATTATTGGTCCTCTCAGAAGTTAGTTTTATATGAATTTGTTACTCTTGCTTCTTGTTAATCTTCTATAATAGTTGCAATGGGAAGCCCTATTTTTTGTTAAATATTTCATGCAAAATCCAAGACTTTTTTCAAATTTTAAATGTTTCCTTTTGCTGTCCTACACACACACACACACACACACACACACACACACGGTTATTGACTTATGAGCGTTATCCGTCTCTGGAGTCCATCCATAGACCTTCTTAGTCAGGTTTTTCTCCAGTCACAGATTCCAATAGAGCCAAAAAGTTTAGAGATTTTTACAAATCTTCGACTTGGCTCACAAATGTGATCAACCCTTGTCCTCCCACTGTAATGAGAATGACAAATCGACGTGCCAGTAAAGGAGAAGACGTAGCCTTAAACCTCCACCCGGAGCATTCACATGTGGGTAGTAAATATTCACACCCAGAACGAGCACTGATGACAATGGAAAACTGTGGTGGTATTGTGTTCCCCAAAATATTGTACACCCTAATAAACTTATCTGGGGTCAGAGACAGAACAGCCACTAGATAAAAAGGCTAGAAAATGGTGGCACTCACACCTTTAATTCTAGCACTCCAGAGGTAGAAATCCCTCTGGATCTCTGTGAGTTCAGGGCCACATTGGAAATGGCCAGGCATGGTGACACACGCCTTTAATCCCAAGTGAGCCTTTAATCCCAGGGAGTGGTGGTAGAAAGCAGAAAAGTATATAAGGCATGAAGACCAGAAACTAGAAGCATTTGGCCTGGTTAAGCATTTGGCTGGTTAAGCTTTTAGGTTTTGAGCAGCACGGTTCAGCTGAGACCCATTCTGGATGAGGACTCAGAGGCCTGCAGTCTGAGGAAATGAGACCAGCTGAGGATCCGGCAAGGTGAGGTAGCTGTGGCTTGTTATGGTTCTCTGATCTTCCAGCGTTCACCCCAATAACTGGCCTCAGGTTTGATTTTATTAATAAGACCTTCTAACAATTCATGCTACAGAAAACTGTGACACAGAGTCTGACACAGTGGCGAGTCGCTGGGTGGTCACGCCCATCGCTATAGTGAAAACACAGGAGAGAAGGAAGAAATGAACAGTGGCACCTGCTTTTGGGTATCTCTTCATAGATAAGCATGAAGGCAGGAAGACTGCAGGTGGCGATAATGTGCATTTTTCATGCCGGGACCTACAGCCTAAGTTTTACTTTAAACCCAAACTAAACCGGGCCATCCTGTTGCTATTTAATAAAAAAAAAAAAAAAAAAAAAAAAATGAAGACAGCAGAGAGGAGAACGCTGGCAGAGTTGATGGCTGCCTAGGAGTTGTTGGCAGTGTGGTGAACACAAGGGCAGCAAAGGCCACCTCCACATTCTCTGCTTTGACATGTTCAACGATGAGGTCAGAGAGTCAAGAATTAATGGGAACACTGAGACGAAGGGATATACAATATCCCGATGGTTATTAATTTAATTCGTGTCCTGTTATTTCAAATTGCTTTCTCGTTGCTTGCTTATGACCTTCTTATTACCATGTGGGATATCCTACATATCCAAGCATTTCTAGAGTATTGTTTCCTGGCTAACAGAACGGAGGAAGCTTTACTCGGGTGCCCATGAGAGCTTCAGCTGCCTCCCGGTTTACAAAATGATATTAGCAAATAACTCACCCTACAAATGACAAATTATTCCAGCACATCTGTATTAGTTACTTGTCTGTTGTTTCAACGGACTACCTCAACAAAAAGCAAATTAGGGGGAAAATGGGGAGAGGTTTTGGTTTGGCTTCTAGTTCTATCCAAAGAGGATATAGTCCTTGATGGTGGGAAAGGCCTGGAAATAGGAATGTGAGGGCTTATGCAGAGTCAGGAAGCAGACATCACATTTCATCCACACATGGAAAGCAGAGAAGAGAATAGAAAGTAGGACCAGGGTACAAAACCTCAAAGCCCATCTCAGCCCCAGTTCCATCCCTACCCAACTCCAGCAATGTCCTTTCTTCATCAAGGCTCCACCTAGTATGGATTCCATAACCTTCCAAAACAGCTTGAGACCAAGTATTCAAACACATGAACAGATAGGGGACAGATCTTATTCAAACTATAAGACCATTTTTAAATAATCTAATACAAAGAACATTTGCCTCCATAAAGAATAACTCTGTTCATCAGTACCTTATCAATATTAATTATACTCATTTATGCATCTTAATAAAAACAATAGTATACATTTCAATGGTATATATTAACCTTCATTCTTTAGTGCTCATATGCTAAATTTCATATCTTAGTAAGGTTAGAAACATTGACCTGATGGTTGTATCTACTGTCATTTAATACTTCATCATTCAGAAAGGCACCAGGACAATGGAAAGTAAATTGATTCAAAAAACCCATGGCTATCTTTCAAATCCTGGATTGGGCATCCACTAAATATATGCCTTATTCAAATCTAGAGTTTAGTGTTGTATCAATAGTTTACAAACTTTTCTGCAAACTGCAATCATTTGAGACACTTTCTTTGTCATTTTAATTTCTTTTAGTTTTTGAATTTATAGCATAATTAAATCATCCCCATCCCCCAGTGACAAGGTCACATCCATGACAACTAAACCAGACTAGCTGGGGGCAAGAGCCAATTCTCATCAGTTGGCAAACCCTAAGATCATCTGTCAGGTCCATTCAACTCTTGAATTCTATCATTCTGTGGCTTATCACCTGGGATAAAGTATTTGAGAAACCGTCAACAAGAATGAACTAGAGCGTTTCTGGGGGAAACGAATTCTTCAGGAATGGAAAAATAAAGATCAGCTTTCATATAAAGTCTCTGGAATGAAGTGAAGCCTCTTGAGCAGTATAATAAAGTTAAAATTACCTATGCCTACCCTTCATCATTTGCACCAGAAATCAAGAAATTATACCAGATACTTCAAGATCTAATTCGCGCTGCAGATGGTGGCTGTGCAAGAGAAGGGTGGTTTGTCTCGTTATGTGAACTATTCGCTGAGGTAAATGAGAAGGAAACAGGCAAGATTCTCTTCTTTTAGTCTCTTGTCACCAGTCCTCCAACTTTCTCCCTCGTCTCTATCTTTTGCCTAAAGAAATAAAGAAGTGTAGTGCAGCCAGGATTCACATAATCAAGATCTTTGTTGTTTGTGGATTATGTTATTTATTTTGTCCTTTTGATGGATGAGAGTGGAAAAGTCATCATTTGGTCTTGCTTAGGATAATCAGTGAACTATTTGATGGATCTGTTAGATAGAAAAGAGTTAGTAATGGTGTTAAGATTGCTAACTTTAGAGACAAAGACATATCTTCTCTCATAAATGAGTAGGGCATACATTAGTGTTTGAAGATACACAGACAAACCCAAATGCACACGCACACACATGCATATGTGCATGCAAGCAAACACACACACACACACACACACACACACACACACACACACACACACACACATTTTATCAACATTTCATGAAGTCATGTAATCTAGCCAGTCTCCTAAGTACTTACTGATCTATCAATACATTGTAATGCTATGTAAACAATCCTAGAGATGTGGATTTACTCATTGTTGATATTGCCATAAAATCTCTAGATAGTACAGTTTCCAATAAAATTCATCTCCAAGAAGGATATATTTAAAATTAATGTTCTAGTATTATTTTGAAAATATATATCCACGTTGCTTTATGCTTTATATGGTGGGTTTCAAGACGACAATTTCAATTTAAGGATGAGTGAGCATCATCACAAAATAAGAATTTTAAGCTAAAAACCCAAGAGTGAATATATTCAAGTGAGTTTGCCCTCTTAAGAATTATTATGATGTCTAGTGATGCTACCACAAATCAAAAATGTTTGGGCTAGATTAGGAATAATGAGAAGATAAGGCTGTGAACAGCTAGAAAAGGGGGATTGTTCAGATCCAAGAACAAACAAAACAGAGGTTGTCTGTTTCCTAATCTAGGATGTGGGTACTCTTGCCAGAGCAGCAGAGAGAAAATGTTACTTCTGAGAAGAAGTGTAGAGGCAGAAGTGTGTGCCCTCCTTCCAAACACACAACCACTGTCTCCTAATTAAAAATCATCTAGTAAAAGTTAAGGTGAGCAATCTCAATAAAACCTTTCTGTGTTTTGCTATCTCAGAAAGGATAAAAAGAGCCAAGAGAGAAGTCAGGACTCTTCTCAGGAATACTATACAAAACTGAGAATTCCAAGAAAGCCAAACAAAATTAAAAGTCAGCATTAATAATACCAAGAGATAGCAATGAACACTTTGAGAATATGCCATCTGTCTAAAACAGATTCTGTTAGAGAATCTATTCCCATTATTACCTTTAAGGCCTGACACGAACATACAAAGGTGTTGTTACTTTCGCCATTCCTCAATGTGGAAACTAGGACACTAGAAACTCAATCACTTGTCCCCAAACACACTTGCCAAGTGATGGAGACAAGCAAAACAAAATCACTCAGATGAGGAAAAAAGAACAAGCTGTGAACAATAAGGTTTTTGTCACATAGCATCTTGGCTCTCATAAGACGACAAGTGCAGATCTATAGAAGTGTTATTACCTGTGGTCACACCATAAAGATATTTGGCAAACACAAAATATGAAGACTCATGTTACTCCTCTGAGTGACCATTTATTGACATTTCCTACTCTTCCACTCTCTGATCACCAGCCTGTGATTGCTCATCAAGTACACACAATTATTAAATGCACACCCCTGAGCTGCAGTCACCCTTTCCCACGTCTTGCTTTCATTTACTTTGCAACAAAGCAATGTCTAAAATCGCAGCATTTGTCCATTTTCTATCACCTTTCCTCTACTGGCTCAAATGTGTAGGTCATGAGAGCACAGGGCATTTGCCTCACTTATTCTGTGCCTCTAGACGATTTCTGAAACATGGGAAATTCCCATAGAGGTTGCTGTATAAGCATTTGGCTAAGGACTAGTTTGAATGTCTGCTGTTTTCAATGTGAACTCCTTGGAATAAGGAGGCTTTAAGGTACTTCCCCGTATAGAAAATTATTTTACAGCTAAAGTCTTGCATTATAAATAACCAATGGGAATAAAATTTCCAATGGATTAGCATAAACCACACGAAGGGTCGACATTCCTAGGTTCTTGTTTGCCTAGAAACAGGTATGGGAATAAGCCAAAGAAATTCGTTGCTATAATTCTTGATTAAATGGCTCCAATATCACCAGGGAAGCACACAGTTAATCCCCCAAATGGATTTTCATTCCAAACTAGTACAGGAGCCAGAAGGCTCAACATGAATACATTCACAAAAGACTTTGATGTGAATCTCGCCAATGAGCGGCCATGAAGAATGAAGGCTGACAGCTCTTCAGATGAAATCTGTTTGGGCCAACTGAAATGATGTTCAGTGAAACAAAAACCTAGGTAGCCATTTTATAGCCCTCCCCAAAAAAGAATAGGGAGGCTTTTCTCATTTGATCTGAGGTCGTATAGACATTGAAGAGCATATAACATTATGCAATTTTAATTTATTCATGTAAAACCATCCCAACTGAAAAGCCCTTCATTATGTTTAGAATAAATGGTATCTAGTCATTTAATATTTATTGAGAACTTAATAAATGCCAGTACCTGTCATCAAGCATGTGAGTGAAGTACAAACCCTCTCCTCTTGGGCAGGAAGAGTACGAAAGCTCACTTGATAACAAGTGCTGTAGTAGAGAAATAAAACAAAGCATGATGAAAAACACAGAAAAAGGAGTACTGGGCAATGCCCAGAGAGATCCAGAAGGATTCTTAAAAGGGCCAGACGTTTACTTGAGTCTTAAAAGATGTAAAGAAAGGTGGTGGTTGAACACGTGGATATGGGAGTGGAAATGGGCATGGGAAGCACTCCATAGTACGGCGATATTTGCACATGGATTCACAGTTCTCTGGCTGCCAATAGCCATTAATTGCATATAAAGGAGAAAAAAAGAAGTGAAAGTAATTCATAAAAGAAATAATGGTGCCATATGAAAACTAATGCTTACAGAGTGACCTACACAAGCTATAGTTTCACAGTAGTTCAAACAGACAAAAAAGTAGGAGCCAGAAGTCATCATACATTGCATGGGAAATGTTCCATTGAAATCAAAGCTACATCCATATTGCAAGTGACTCGCTTTTTACTGATATTGTCGTATTAAATTAATGTCCTTAATTTGATCATATGGCTTTAAACACCAAACACCTCCAAAAGTTTTAACACTTTTTCTTGCTATGTGTCTGATGCAGTCCTCAAACTAAACATTTCCAAGCAGAAACCCTCATTCTCTTCTCCATCTCTGATCTCCTGACCTTCCTACAGACACCTCAAGGCAACTTCAGCTTTCCAGTTGTGCAGTCATCCTCCACACTCCCCATTCCATTCACCAGAAAATCTTCTAAAAATGTATCACAGCCTGGACCAGGTCTTATTAGTCCCATCCTATATGCTGGTCCAAGTCGCTATTACCTTTGACCTCCTACAACATCCCTTTGCTTGCTCCTTCCCACTCCCCAAGTCTGTTATTCTTACCCTCCTCGCAGGGACTCTGTTGAAGTATGTCATACTGGCTTTTTCCTTTGTTTAAAACTCCCTGGTAGCTTCTGGTCTGAGTCAGAAAAAAAAAAAAAAAACACATATCCACGAATATGTTTCTGTGTTTGTCCATGTGGGAATGTGTGCATATAAAGAAGCATGCACGCATACACATGTACCCTTCCACACTTAGCTCTATGATCTATGTCCAGCCACGCCTTCTGTGATAGTTTACTTCTTCATCGTCTGCAAAGTCTTGGTCCACAACCTGTGGTGTTATTGGGAAGTGTGGTAGGACTTTAAGAGATGGGAATCTAGGAGAAAGAAGTTAGCCATTAAGGGCAGACCAGCCCTTCTTGTTTCTCTCTTTCGTTCCAAGCCACCATGCAGAGGGAAGTTTCCTCCAGTTTATGATCTTGTTGTAATGTAAGTGCTCTGCCACAGTCCCAACAAGGCTAAGTGACCAGGAGCAGACACATCTGACGCCATAAGCCAAATACCTTTATTCTTCAAGGTGATTTGTCTCTGGTGTTTATGACAATGATATATAGTTAGCACACCCTGAGTCTTTCTGCCACATTGTTTCAACGACACTGATATGTAGCATGAGTCTTAAAAGTTCTTATTAATAAAATCAAACCTGAGCCAGGTATTGGGGTGAACACTGGAAGGTCAGAGAGACAGAACAAACCACAGCTAACCTCACCTGGCCAACTTCTCGGCTGGTCTTGTTTCCTCAGACTGGAAGCCTCTGTGTCCTCATATCCAAATGGCTCTCAGCTGAACTGTGCTCCAAAGTCTGAAAGCTTAACCAGCCAAATGCTTAACCAGCCAAATGCCTAACCAGCCAAATGCTTCTAGTTTCTGGTCCTCACGCCTTATATACCTTTCTGCTTTCTACCACTACTCCCTGGGATTAAAGGCTCGCTTTCTGGGATTAAAGGCGTGTGTCACCATGCCTGGCTGTTTCCAATGTGGCCTTGAACTCACAGAGATCCAGAGGGACTTCTATCTCTGGAATGCTAGGATTAAAGGCATGTGCTACCACTGCCTATCCTCATGTTTAATATTGTGGCTGTCCTGTTCTCTGCCCCCAGATAAGTTTATTAGCATACACAATATTTTGGGGAACACAATACCACCACATTTCCCCTCTTTTGTCTAAAATTAAAAAAAGCTTATAACTAATACAAGAAAAATTATATCCAATAAGTATATACAATATAAACAGTCAAGAATTACATTAACAATGTCTAGTCCATTAACATTTGACAGGTTCAGATGAAAAACCCCATTATATATATTAACAATGTCCAGTCCAGTAACATTTGATAAACTCAGACAAA
>CABHPP010147138.1:0-13469 GCA_902168425.1 Peromyscus attwateri
TGGAGATGAAGGGCCATGTCTGTGACACTGGGACTGTGGTCATGGAAGACTCATGGAGTGTGAGGTAGGTGCTACAATAACCCATGATTTGGCACTAGTGTCATGGAAAGACTCATGGAGGGCCATGTCTATAGACAAGGTAATACTTTGCCTCAGGCTTCGGGAAACTCCCAGAGGGGCCTCGGGCAGGCCCCCATAGTGAATCCAGTTCAGACCTTGCCTGCAGTCATAGAGGAAACCCCTACTCAGAGCAATTAAATAACCAAATGTCTATTGGAATAAACCAGGCTACTCGGAGTAATGGAACAACTGAGACAGAGAGAACAGAAAATTCAGGAGAAAACATAAAGAAAATTTTTTGGCAAACTTCTATTAATGACCAAAGACCAAAATTAACAATAAGAATAAATGGTGTTTTGTTGTCTGGTCTGGTAGACACAGGTGCTGACATAACCATAATTGCACCAGAATTTTGGCATCCAACTTGGCCTCTTCAGGAGGTAAACGTTCAACTGTTAGGAATTGGGACATTATCTCGAGTGAAACAGAGTGCAAGATGGCTAGAATGTATAGGTCCAGAAGGACAGAGAGGAAAATTGAAACCATATGTGGCTAACATAGCTATGAACCTGTGGGGTCGAGACCTGTTGCAACAATGGACTACTCAGATTAACATCCCTCCAACCTCAGAAACAAATCATAAACTAGCACATGTTTCTGAGAGAAATATTAGAAGATATTATTCTAATGAGTGGTCACCAGCCATCCATGTCATACAAGAACAGGGCACAACAACTGATGATCTTCCAAAAACATCAACAACTCTACCTTTAAAATGGTCAACAGACAAGCCTGTATGGGTTCAGCAATGGCCTTTAACAACAGAGAAACTCCAGGCTTTAGAAGAGCTGGTAGAAGAACAGTTAAATGCTTCAATATATTGAAGAATCAACCAGCCCTTGGAATTCTCCTGTATTTGTTATTAAAAAGAAATCTGGTAAATGGAGAATGGTAACAGACCTTAGAGCAATTAACAAGTAATTCAGCCAATGGGCTCTCTACAATCTGGAATTCCTTTGCCTACTCTGTTACCTAACGGATGGCCTCTCATAGTTATTGATTTAAAAGACTGTTTCTTTTCAATACCCTTACAAGAAAAAGACAGAGAAAGATTCACTTTCACGGTGCCTACTTACAATAATTCTCAACCAGTTAAAAGATTTCAATGGAGAGTCCTCCCACAGGGAATGTTGAATAGCCCAACTCTGTGCCAATATTTTGTACAACAGCCATTGGAAGTGGTATGTAAAAAATTTCCTAAATCTATAATTTATCATTATATGGATGATATTTTACTAGCTGACTCAAATGCAGGTACTTTAGAAAGAATGTTTGAAGAAGTAAAGAAAATTTTGCCTTGCTGGGGATTACAAATTGCTCCTGAAAAGATACAAAGAGGAGATTCTATTAATTATTTAGGATATAAAATAGAGCTACAAAAAATTAGACCTCAAAAGGTGCAAATTAGGAGACATCGATTACAGACGTTTAATGACTTTCAAAGATTATTTGGAGACATTTCTCATCTATGAACTATTGTTGGGGTAAAAAATGATGAACTGAATAATTTGTTCAAAACCTTAGAAGGTTTTGCAAAGTGGCCTTTGCAATCCGGAAAAGGTACAGTGTCCTTTTCTTTGAAGGCAGCTGAACAGGCAGTGGGCTGATGGCTTTTGATGTGCAGTGGAACGGTAGCTGAACAGTTATTCTTGAAGAGTAACTAAACTCACACCTCTCAATAGTAGACTGGCATTTAATAGAGGGATGTGGAGAAGAACAGGATGCTGAGATGAAGCCACACACATACACATAGCCAAGAAGAATGGACAGCTGGATTCAAAAAACATCAACAATTTCCAGAACTTAAAATCCTGAATCATGACATGACACTAGTGGAGTCAGGTGTTTCTGGTATATGGACTGCTCTCACCCAATGTGAGGTTGAACTGTAGGCCTTGTGTACATCCTACTTCACAAATGAGTCTGTCAGATACGCTAAACCTATAGGCTGAAGATGATGCCCCAACGCTGTGGAGAAACCTTGGGTGATTGTCCAGGCAGCTGGCTGTTTCTGTCAACTCACATTTTTTTTTTGGAAGTTGCTTGCATGCACTTCCTGTTTTTATTTTTGTTAGGTAATATTATTTCCTTCTTGGGTCTCTGAGGGAGTTGAAGATTAGTTAGTTGTAGTTGAAGATTAGTTAGGATAGAAAGTGAATTAGGTACATTTTGGACTTACCAAAATAGGATAGATAATGGAATTATCTTCTCTGAATTTGTCAAATACAAATGGACTATTTTTAGATATTTATTGCTTGTATATATGGTATATAGTTATTGTATTTTTGTATATAGTTTTTCTTATATTAGTTATAACTTTTTCCTTTTTTCTTTTTATTAAAATAGAAAAGGGGAAATATGGTGATATTTTATTTGTAATTTATGAGTTAGAAGTCATTGCCAAGCCAACAGGTCTGTACTTCCCTATCCTCACATACATGATTGGCAGGTGATTATGTGGTGTCTCACTCATGAGCAGCATTGTGCTAAGTTAGTTCATTGGTTTGTTTGTTTGTTTTTTGAGACAGGGTTTCTCTGTATAGTTTTGGTGCCTGTTCTGGATCTCGCTCTGTAGACCAGGCTGGCCTCGAACTCACAGAGATCTGCCTGCCTCTGCTTCCCGAGTGTGCGCCACCGCCCGGCTGCATTGTGCTAAGTTCTATGCAGGACTTAATACTCTGTGAGATTTAAGAACTGCATAGTATTTTTGATTCAGGGAAGGTGATAGAAATGAGCCCATTAAACAAAGAAGAGACAGCAGAATCAAAACCAACATCATTGAAATTAGTATCATATACCCCAGGTTTACAATTATGCTGTGCAATTTAATACCTGTACTGGTGCGGTGATTTTATTTTCCTAAGTCTTATTTTTCTTGGCTCCATAATGGGAGCAAAGCTCAAAGGAGAGCTGTGGAATCAAGTAGAAGAACATTCAAGGAAGGGTGCATCATAATTGTTGAAGCAGTAAGTACGATTATCTATCTATCTTTTTATTTATTTATTTTGAGAAAGGTTCTCCCTATGTAGCTCTGGCTGTCTGGGAACTCACTGTATAAACCAGGCAGGACTTGAACTCACAGAGATCCTCCTGCTTCTGCATCCTGTAAAGGTGTGTGCCACCACATCTGTACCACCACGCCTGTCACTTTTATCTTTTGTCTTTTGTGTGTGTGTGTAGTTTTGGGGTTTTTTGTTGTTGTTGTTGTCATTTATCTTTTTGAGGAAGAGACTCACTATGTAGTCCTGGCTGTCCTGAAACTCACTATGTTGAACAGGCTGGGCCAAAACTAACAGAGATCCTCCTGCATCTGCCTCCCAAGTGCTGGGAGGACATCATCCTAACTGTGTCAGTCTTGCCATGAACAAGGATTTAAGAAACAAATGAGGACCACACTGCCCCAGAACCATAGAACCACTGGAGGTAAAATGATAAACCACATGAAAAAGGCACGGCTGAGTTCAAGGTTTCCACTGCCATGTAACTATTTAAGCCTCTGTTCTTACCTAACTCACCATGTTGATGTGAACACAAAAGGAGACTAGGAAAAATAAAAAATAAAAAATAAAAATAAAAATAAAAAAAGACCACGTATCTCTGCACCTATGAATCCCGAGGATAAGTATCACCCATTCCTTTTTTTTTGCTATGACAGGGCTGCACTCCAGCCAGACACACTGCCCTCTAGCGGCACACCCAACCTCCTCCACCTTCCCCTCTGTTTCAGAAGTTCTGCAGGCGATTTCTCCTTCGCCCCTGGCTTGCAAACAGACAGTTCCTCCTCCAAACCTTTGCTCACAAAAGGAAAGTGTTATACCGTACCTTGGCGTTTTCAGTGCTGTGCCCTCGGAGGAGGAACTTGGAAATGGTGTGTCGATGCTGCCCTCTACTGCCTGCCACAGGCTCAGGAGCTGGGCTCAACGGCAAAGAAACTGCCCTGGAAACAGCCGCAAGGTTGTGTGTGTATGTGTCTGTGTGTGCGTGTGCGCAAGCGCGCGTATGCACACCTTAGTTCTGATAATCCATTCGCTTTTCTCCTGACTGTGCTGACTCTCAACTATAGACAACGTTTCCTTGAGCAAAATCCAAACAGCAACGCAAATAATTATCGAAGGCCTGTCTTTCTGTGAGGCGCTGCTGGGGCTGGTGTGTGGCAGGCAACTGGGAGGAAGGATCACCTTAGCTATCAGGAGTGTGCTGGGTGCTTCTGAGAGGAGCTTTGTGCTCCTGTGACATTCGTCTGTTCCTGCACTAGAACAGAAATGGCCCCAAACAAATGGAGCGGGTTGGATGTCATCGAAATAGAAGAGAGAACAGATTAAGTGCAAGGAGACCTTTGCATCCTATCTTTGACTGCCACCCGGCCTGTAGCTACTTTTTGCAGGCAAGCACGTCGAATTTCTTAGACTGAGTCTAGAGAGATAGCGTCACAGTTAATGAGCTCATATTTCTCTCCCAGAGGACCAGAGTTCTGTTCTCAGCATCCACACTGGGTGGCTTACCTGTAACTCTAGCTCCAGGTGATCTGATGCCCTCTTCTGGCCTCTGTGGGTACACACACATAAATAAAAATAAATATTAAAAACAAAATCAAGGGCCTGGAGAGATGGCTTCATGATTATGAGCACTGGCTTCTCTTCTAGTAGACCTGAGTTTGATTCTCAGCGCCTGCGTGGCGGCTCACAGTCACCTGTAACTCCAATCCCAGGGGATCTGATGCCCTGTTCTGGCCTCTGCTGGCACCAGGCTTGCATGTGGTGCAGAGACGTACATGCTGGCAAAACACCTATATGCATGAAATATAATTTAAGCAAATAAATTAACGAAAAGAATTTCTCAGGCTGTAAATACTGAGGAAATTTCCCAATTTCATCATGAGTCTGTAGCATATTTTGCCTCAGTTATCTAAGTCGTGCATGCAAAATGCCTCAGAGTTGTGATAACGAAGGTGGCAAAGGGCAGGTGACATGGCTCAGTGGGGAAAGGCCACCAAGCCTGAGTTCAGTTCTGAATGAACCCACGTGATAGACGGGGAGGAGCAACTCCTGCAAGTTGTCCTCCAACACATACACACACACACATACACACACCACACACACACATATACATACACACACACCACACACACACATGCACACACACACACACAAACCACACACACACACAACACACACACACACAACACACACACATACACCACACACACACATAGACACACATACACACACACACCACACACACACATACACACACACTCACACACACACACCACACACACACATACACACACATACACACATGCACACACACACCTACACACACACATATACATACACACAAACCACACACACACATGCACACACACACATAGACACACACACACACACACACCTATTTTGATTAAATTGAAATATTAAAAAGAGAAAAAGGAGGTGAGGACATACTTGCTTGGGCCTCTGTTCTACTTTGTTCTTGGCCTCAGAAAGGGAAGCTGATCTCCACACACGATATCATCTTCACTATTTCATGAAGCTTCAGTAGGTCTTAATGAAGGCAGATTTTCCAGGGCTGTCTAGCAGAACCCAGACCCCAGTCTCCTATTATACCACATTTGCTAGACTGACAGTTAATTTCTCATTTTCCCCTTGTGGTGATATCTTTTTCTGAAAATACTTCTTACCTTTGAAGAGTGTAACTATAACAAGTCTTTTTCTGTCCCGCCAGTCAGTCCCAAATAATGACATGGAGACTTTTTATTAATTATGAAAGCTCAGCCTATAGCTTAGGCTTGTTCATAACTAGTTCTTATAACTTAAATTAACCCATATATTTATTAATCTACATTCTACCATGTGGCTTTTACCTCTCTCCCATTCTGTGTGTCCAACCTGCTTGGTGTCTGGCTGGCTTCTCTGCCTCTCTTCTTCCCAGAGTCCTCTCTGTGCCTACACCTACACAGAGTCCCGCTTATACCTCTTGGCTAGCTATTGGCCAGTTAGCTCTTTCTTAAACCAATCACAGCAATCTACCTTCACACAGTGTACAAATATCCCACAACAGAAGAGACTCAACTTTTGCCTGACCTTGCAACCAAGTTAATGCCTTGCGACCATTTAGGATTACATAGTTAACCTGCTGTCCTACAGGGGCTCTGTCTGTTTAAGCTGTCTTTAAGAGATCACTGTAACCAACCTTACTATGTCTTTGATTTCCCATGCAATCATTTCTTACAACCTAAGCTAAATGCACAGATTTAATCTTAAACTGCTGTGGGATGTTCTGTATGCTATGAATGTGTTGCTCTGATTGGTTGATAAATAAAAAGCTGATTGACCAGTAGCCAGGCAGGAAGTATAGGCGGGATAAACAGACAAGGAGAATTCTGGGAAGAGGAAGGCTGAGTCAGGAGACACCTGTTAATTTGGAGTTCTTTTGGAGGTGTTGTGGTAAGGTCTCACTGTGTGGGCTTAACTGGCTTGAACTCACAGAGCTGTGCCTGCCTTGGCCTCCTGAGTACACTACCACTCCTAGCTTAAGTTTGAGTTCTTAGTGTCCCATGTGACTAAGTTTTCTCTTGCTTACAATAAGCAGGGACATATTCTTTAAAAAACCACATGTGATCTAGATTTGTGCAAAACAATATGTGCCATAAACACAGTAAGGAAGACATTCCTTGTCCACCAAAAATGCATAGTGTGATGTACTTGGTCTTGTAGTCATTTCTTTGGTGGTCACAAGGAATTCATCACTCGTAAAAATATGAGGGCTTGGAAATGGTTTGCTTTTAAAAAATTATTGAGTGCAGTATTGTGTCTGAGATGTAGTTCCTTTTTATTAGATTTCACTTTACTATGGTTCTGTAATTGGTCACAAAGGTGAAATTTCAGCCATTAGACTGAAAATGTCACATTCATTGTGACTGGTTTATTAATGCATTGTTTAAAGTTGTGATGTAGTAATTAAATTATTGTGATGTTCCTGACCCCTTCAAACTTTTTTAATTTCTTCCAAGGTGTAGATCTCCTCACAGGAGTGACTGGACATGTGTATGCTGCTCCCAGGAGGGCCAAAGTGGATGAAAACGTTTAAATGAATTTTATAAATACTATGTACCCTTTAATCTTACACAATTTTGACTTTTATACGGAAGAGTCCACTTGTATGGATTCCCTTTTTCCTTTTATTTATTTTTAAAGGTCCATTTATTTTTATTATATGTGTATGAATGTTTTCTCTGTATGTATGTACATGCACCACCTATGTGCTATGCCACTGGCAGCTAGAAGAGGGTGATGGGTCCCCTGGAACTGGAGTTACAGATGTGGCTGCTGAGAATTGAAGCCCAGGTCCTCTGCAAGAGCAGATAGTGCTCATCACCACCTTGAAAGCCTAGAATATTTCAACTTATACTTAAGGACTCTCCACTCATTCATATTGATTCAGTTCGAACAGTTGAGTTTCTGCTCTGCACACACATTTCCAGGCTTCATACTTAGAACGCTTGATGGATTTGGTATACTTCTAGTCTCAGGTATCAGATCTGTAAAGAAGTACTTACTATATAGAATGAAATGTACATTAGATAGCTAGAGAGATGATGCAGCTAGCATAGTAGAGGGAAAGTCAGTCTACTTAGACAAGTCCAGGAGTCCTCCTAGCAGAAGGGGTCTACTAGATTGTGGGGATCCAGCTCCCACCTTTTGAAGGGTTCTTAGGTGGAGGAGAGAGGAATTAAGAAATATCAGGTAGAAATAGAGACCTAGACAATGAGAAGAGAGACAGAAACACAGGATAGCTTCAGGAGGGCCTGGGTCAATACCCAACCTACAGCCTTGTCCTTTATTGAAAAGGGCTTTTCATAACATGCCAAGGGGAGAGGCAAAAGACCTCCCCCTTGCAAGATCAAACCACACCATACAGCCAAGTATAGACCCTTCCAAACACCTGGTAAACATGCCTGTGACCAAATCATCTCCTTATGCAGCCCTGCTGGATAAAGCAAGCTCAGGTTCTCTGACCCTGAGTAATCTCACTAGATAGCCTCTGTGGGCTCCCACATTAGATGAAGCTTAGCAATTAGCAGGTGGTTAATAAGCAATCATGGAGAAGCTTAAGGAGAGGCTCTTCCAGGAAAAGAATGTGAGAAGCACAACATGGGCCATCAGGAGTGGTGACCAGAGTGCACGTGGGATGTGTGGTGCACGCAGCCAGCGAGGCAAGCAGGCTGTAGATCTCCATCTCTCCAGCCCCTTCCCAGTGCTGTAATACCATCACCAGTCAGATTGGATATGTGAATATACTGCCCATTTTCAGTGTCTAATTCATGACCTGAAAACAACTTAATACATTGTGAAAACTAAAATCAACAGCAACAACTCAACAGAGCACATGTACTCTCTATAATGAAATTTTGGGCAAAAAACAAAAATAAAATGCAAGTTGCTCTTAGATATACAGAGAGTAAAATGATTCAATAGTTTGACCAAAAATTTTAGTTCTCAACCAGGTAACAGAGCTAGGGGAGGGGTTCAATTAAAAACAGCATTTGCAAAGATTTTAGACTCACTTTGGCCTCATCTGAAATACTTATGACCTATTTCAAAATCTCATTTTCTATCATTGATTTACTTAAGATTCAATGGGAAATGCACACTCAGTCAGCCATAAGTATTTTTCAAGCCTAGTATGTGATCTGTATATTATTCCCAGAGATAAACAAAATAATATTAGCAAATATGTTCAAATTCTCAACGCAAATTTAGAAGTAAAGAAAACTGCCCTTCATGATACCTCCTAGAATTTAGATTTCTGTATCCAGCATAAACTGCACATTAACAGGGAGTGTTGGCTTCCTATGCCCTCCATCTCTACGTAAATCTATATTTATATAGTAGTCCATCTATATAGTCATTTGCAGCTATGTGAACGTGCATTTGTACCTGTTTGAGCACTTTGCTGCAGCTGTACCACCGAGTACAGCTAGAGTTTAGTGTAATATGCTGGAGAAACAGAAAGCAACATAGATATGTGGCTATCACCTGCTTTAACCTTGATTTTGCTCCTAGAGCATGAAGTAGCCGAGGTTGTCATCGGTGTTGTTGGGGTCATAGCCTGGGCCTTGGAAGCCGTAAGCTAAGGCTCAGCTGCCTATTCTCAGTAGACCAATTAAAGGGAAAAATAGTAATAGTAAAAAGTAATAGTAAAAAGTAGAGAGAGGTTTATCTCCATGTGGCCACAACTGGGAAGAGGGGCAAGAGGTTAGTGACGCCCCTACCCCCAAGTCATCGTCAGGGAATACACATGATGCTTAGGTCTAAATAGAAAGGGGTAGTGTAAGTCAGTAGTCCTGGCTAAGCTGTGGTCTGGCCCATCATTGACCCATCATTGTCTTGGCTCCAGTCTCTTCCACAACATGGTCTAACAGATGTGTGAGATCTCTCACTGGAGCCAGCCAGGCTCTCTCTATAGCCAGTTCCAGGCTTCGGCTTTTCCTTCTCCCAGCATGATGTTCCTGGAGAAATTCCAGTATGTTGGGAACCATTGCCTCAATAGTCTAGTAGTAAAGCAAGGGCACAAGTATCTCCTCAGAGTATCTTCATTCCTGTCAGCACCAATAGGTAGGAAAAATAAGGTCTTTTTTTAACTTTGAAAAAAAAAAGGAAGAAAGAAAGAAAAGAAAAGAAAAGAAAAAGCTTTATTTTCACAGGCTGTTTAGAAACTTAGAAATGCTTAAGTGAGGCAGTCTCCTGGCAGAGGGACAGAAATGCATAATTCAATGTGATTATTATATAATAAACTAAAAAAACAAACCATGCAGTAAATACACTTCCATTTAAGTACACTATTATGGGAACTACAAGCAAGTCTTCCTAAACCATCCATCTTCTCCCATCCAGGTGCTACCCAGGCCTGACCCTGCCTAGGCTCCAGGAGCAGTTATGTTTGGAGTGGTATGGTCGTAGGCCTGCTTGTTTTCCAGGGCTTAGTTATTTGAGCCATGGGTTTAGGGACTTCTGCTGGGCAGTGCATCTGAAAATCAGAACTGTGACATCCGAAGAGAGGGAGAAGTTAGCCTCTACCAGGACCGCTTTGGACACCTAAATGTTTGTCTGGACCAACACTGTTGTCTAGTAGCTAAGTAGCTGTGAACTATCCTCCGAAAAGTCCTCTGAAAACCAACAAAACAACCAAGTAAAACCCACTTCTCCTTGTGTAAGAAACTATAAAGAGGAGGAGACATTCCCCCTCCTGTCCTGGACTGAAGCATCTTTGAAATCCTGGACAACAGGCAGATTAGCTGTTTCTTAGTGCTCAACACCATGGGCATGAGACCGTACCTATGAAGAGAAACCCAACAGTAGGAAGATTTGAGAACACACCAGTGTTGGGCGAGGCCAGGAACACTGAGGGAGACAAACCAGAGAGTTTGCAGCTTGTGTGTGAAAACAAAACAAGCTGAGCAGAAAAGAGGGAAGACAGAACTCTGGGAAAACCAATAACGCCAGTTTCAGCAGGTTCTAGCCTGATCCTGGACCCCTCCTAAGAACATACTCAAGGCACGGGCATTACACTTTGATTCATATCCCTGCATCTAATGCAAGGAATTGAAACAAACTGAATTGTGGGTAGGGATGGCTTCTAAGAGAGCCTCCACCTGGTTTAGAAAAAGAACCACCCGGGGTTGGAAAGGCAATGAAAACTGATTGACCAAGACTTGTACATCCGCGTGGTAGGGGTGGGCATGTGGGTCCTCTCTCCACTCCGGAGGGTGTACTTTCTGCTTCACCTCCTCCCTTGCTGACATAAACTTGGTGGCTTGCTCTACCTATGCCCTAGTGGGAATTTTTCCACCTCGGGGTCACTAGCACTGAGATTGCTGCCATGGTTGTGATCAGAGAGAATCTGGGTGTTGGCATATCCCATAACATCAAAAGTCAGGGGGCGGGGGTGGGGGGGCACTAGAGATATGACTGAACAATGAAGAGCATTAGCTGTTCTTCCAGAGGCCAAGTGGGTGCTAAGAACCAAACCTGGGTCCTCCATGGAACAGCAAGTGCTCTTAACCACTGAACCATCTTCCCAGCCCAACTGAGGATCATTTCTGTCTGTCTTATAGAAGACAGTATTAAGTACAATCCCAGCAGTACTGTGGTCTACATAATTAGTCACTCTACAATGACCTTCTAGTTTACAGTGAATCCCTGAATTTTGTAAGTGACTGACTTTCTCCAAAAGCGGTTTATCATTTCTTTCCATGGTGCCAACCTGGCTTGTTATGATTTTGTTCAGTTCTTGGTAACTTTGCTGACAGGTGCCCAGCAGAGAGCATTATTATATGACAGTTCCTCTTGTTAGATGGAGTAGACGGAGGGTGGTCCTTTTTCAGAACAAGCACCCATGGTTCAACAGGACTGTCACAAGGTTATGCTACAGACTGGAAAGGAAAGGTGGCTAGGCTACAGCCCTGCCTTCAAGACACTTACACCCAGAGGTAACCGCTAAAAGCGAAAGCTTGTGAAGGGGGAGGTGGAGGGGGGGGGTTAAGCAAAGTCGTTTAAAAGAGAATAAAGTGAGAGAGTTTGCCGGGGAAGCAGGGTTGAACGTATTTGAGTGCCCTTGGCTGCTGCAGCCCTTCGCTAGTATTTGGCGATACTTAGAGACGTCTGGCAGTAGGGCTGGCTAAAGGGTTATGAATTGTTCATTTCTGCATGTATAGCAACAAGGGAGCCATAATCTTTCTTTCATTCATGCGAGCCGGTAACTGTGGGCTCTCTCCAGTCCACACGCTGAGCTGCAGACCTGTGATCACGAGTTGGAGCTGACACTCCTCATTTCTGTCAAGTAGAGTCACAGTGTTGCCAGCAGGTGTGCAGTCCCCCTCAGCCTTTCGGTGTGCTCACGTGATTTTTCACGAGATTAAAAATGTATATGATGTGCAGCACATGCCATTAGTCCCTGATGTCATCACTGCACTGGACTGTGGTGTTCATGCAGCTGCGGAGTCCCGAGACACCCACTGGGAAGGGGCACGAAAGTTCCCAATGTGCCTTTTATGCAAATCACAAAATAGAGAGAATCTGGATTACAAAAAGCAATTGTGAGTTTTCAGCCGGCAGCCTTGCTAACATGTCACAGCAACGTGACAATGACTTGGAAGCTAGAATCACTGTGACTGTGTGGAATACCCCAGGCATTTGTTCTGGAGTTTCGTAGGAATACAACATTTAGTACTCTTTATTTATGTTTGTTTGTTCGTTCATCTGTTTTATTTATGAGTATCAAAATACAAAAGAGTCCATTTTCCTTTTTCATATAGTGTTTTCTGTTAATTCTCCCTTTGAGGATGCTATGCCGACATACTGTTCTAGTTTTCTTTCTATTGCTGTGATATAAACTCCAGCCAAAATCAACTTGGGGAAGAAAGGTCTTATCTGGCTTACACTTCCACATCACAGTTCCTCATCATGGGAAGTCAGGACAGGGACTCAAGCAGGAACCTGGAGGCAGGAACGGAAGCAGAAGCCATGGTGGACACTGCTTGTTGCCATGGCTTGCTCACCCTGCTTTCTTACAGCACCCAGGACACCTGCCCAGACATGGCACCACCACAGAGGACTGGTCTTCTCACCTCCATCATCAATCAAGAGAATGTCCCCACAGACTTGCCCACAGGCCAGTCTGATGGAGGCTGTTCTTCAACTGATGGTCCTTCCCAGATGACCTCAAGCTTGTTCCAAGTTGACAAAAACTGACCAGAACACATATATTTTTAATAATATCCACCCATCAATACCCCCCTAACTCCTCCCAGACATTCCCCACATGAATCCATTTTGTGGTGAGCCTATTTAACTGGAATTTATAGTTTCACCTCACACAGAAGGGGGCTTCCCTCTTCGCCCAGCCACTGGGCTGCACCTACTTCCTGCTCCCTTCAAGTCTCCTGAGGGTGCCTCCAGCTTCTAGGTCACTTCCTGTTGCTAAGCAGTTCTATAACCGCAGCTCACATTGTCTCTGCAGACTAAACCCAGTCACATTGGGAAGCAGATGAGATGAAAAAGACCCCTCTTAAGAGAGAATGGGGGTCAGGAAGTGCTGCACCCCAAATGTAGCACTTTAAAACAGTGAATAATTGAAGATTTTGTTTGATGTGTGTAAGTGTTCACCCCTTGGTATGTGTGTGCATATGTGTGCAGTGCCTACAGGGGCCAGTAGAGGGCATCAGATCCTCTGGAACTGAAGTTACAGATGACTGTGGGTTGCCATACAGGGGTTGAGAACTGAACTCAGACCCTCTGGAAGAGCAGCCAATGCTCTAAACATTGACCCATCTCTCCAGGCCACACCTA
>CABHPP010147138.1:13479-55814 GCA_902168425.1 Peromyscus attwateri
TCAGAATCAAACAGGCCTCTCTGTCCTTCCTTCCCATCTTTTGTCCATCTGTGGACCACTGACTCTGAAATTTCCCCACGTTTCTCCTCTCTTGAAGCACACCATAACATCTTGGGGGCTTGCCAGTGCTGAAGAATGGTAAGCCAACACGGAGGTGTCCTTTCTTGTGTCCTACACTCCTACACCCCAGTCTCTATCACAGACCTTCATCAAGCAAATGGAGAGATCAGAGGCAGAGTCAAGGGCGAACATCATCTATTCATCTATCCACTCATGTAGATTTTTTTCCAGCAATATTTCCTCGGGACTCAGACTTCAGGCTCTAGCTAAACTCAAAGTGTTTTCCACATTCGTTGAATGATAGCACTTGTTCGGTGGTGGTCAGGAGAAGCAGAGCCAAACTCTTGTACTCAGGATGAACAATGAGAAAGTCTGGCTGACCTTCAAAACAGCATTCTTGGTAGCAAAGACTATTATTGTTCAAAGAGCTTCCCAGGGAATGTCCTAATAACTCCTTAGACTGAGTCAGAGGAAATTTTGCTGGACCGGACTTTGGATAACACACTTTGGGGAACAATCTTAAATTATAAAGGCGGGTGGGCAGATGACATCACTGTTTCCACCACCATCTTCTGTAACAGCCCCTTGTGGATACTTCACAATCTGGGTGGTCAAATTATAGCCACTGAAAGATGAATCAAAATGTCATGGCTTTTTTTTTTTTTTTTTTCCCCTCGGCTCCTCTTCCCAAGCTCTATCCTCTGGACTTCTTAGCATTTTTCAATTAATGTCTTCCATTTTTCAGAATTTACTGTTACTGTGTTTTTGCTTCAATTGCAAGAAGTGTTAATGAAAAACTGGAAGTGATAGCTAGCCAGACTCACACATCTTCATCGAGCTGTAGAAAGCTGTCTTTGGGTGCACACAAGCTGCCAACAGAATCTGCCCACAGCCCACGTCTGTTTGATGATGACCTGGTAAGGGCCACTTCACACCACTAACAGAAGATTAACAATGAGATAATTCTCACACTTTTTTTTGAAATGTCTACGTTTTGTATTTAATTACTGAGTTCAGCTTCCTGACGACTTTAAATGGTTTCCTAAGACTATTTCTGCAATGTGAAGGGTCACACTGCATGATGGTTAGTGGGGGATGGTGTCAGGGCTACTGATTTAATTAGACACATGAGAAAGCTTTGAGAAGGTGGTTGCCTGCCAGTCAAATTGGTTTATCAGCAAATATTCACTAATTCCCTAACAAACCAAATCAAGATCCTTAGGAAGGGTGGACACTTGTCTCTGTCAAAGGGAACCAGAGGGTCACAGTGCACACGATTTCAAATGAGACCTGTCTCTATCTTTCCTCCTCCCATAACAGAGCACAGCCTCCTAAAACATGTAGAATGTCTGTGATTTTTCCAGTCACACACCAGGGTTCTCTGGTCACATGACTACTGTATTAGCTCCTTTTCATCTCCGTGACCATATGACTGAGAAATAACTTAAAGGTGGCAGGACTGATCTGGGCTCAGGTTTCAGAGATGTAGTTCATGTTTGTTCAGTAACATGTGCTGACACAGAACACCGTGGCAGCAGGGACTCATGGGGACAGGCCAGCTGTGTGTCACACGTGTGCTCACACACAACACCGTGGCAGCAGGGACTCGTGGCAGAGAGGCCAGCGAGGGCAGGCAGGAAGCAGAGAGAAGGGAACTGACTCACATCAAGGCAGAAAGAGAGCAGAGAGAGCAGTCTTAATGGGGAGAGACTGGTAAGCTACAGCCCCCAAAGGCATACTCCAAATAGCTACTTCTCACCTTCTTCCTTTTACCCCCCTCCTGATAATGCTATTGGATTATTAACCCATCAAGGGATTAAGTCATTGATTAGGTCAGAGCCCTCCTGACTCAATTGTCATAGAGCACCTCAGGGGTGCATTTCTCAATCAAGTTGATAATACATAATCTCTGCCTTATCATTCATCCAGGGCTTGCTATGGGTCTTGTTTCTCAAATCTTTTATTATTTCTGGAAAGTCTATCTACAATTCCCTAATCTTTCTGGCACATTCTAGATAGGATTGGAAATCCCAAGCTCTTCTTTAAAATGTCAAGCCCTTTGCCTCCTTAAGCTCACTGTGAGCAGAGGTTTTTCAGACAAAGGCCCGAGAGAATCCACAGGCAGCAGAGACTCTGACCAAAAGGAAAAAGGGAGTTGTGACCATACAAGAATTTTCTGCTTTGTGTGGTTACTGCTCTGTTTTGTCTTAAGGACCGAAGAGGGTGCAGAAGTCTTTTTTTTTTTCTTTTTTTTTTTTTTTCCGAGACAGGGTTTCTCTGTGTAACTTTGCGCCTTTCCTGGAACTCACTCTGTAGCCCAGGCTGGCCTCAAACCCACAGAGATCTGCCTGCCTCTGCCTCCCGAGTGCTGGGATTAAAGGCGTGCACCACCACCGCCCAGCTCGACGTCATTTTTAATAGGAAACATAAACTGAGGTTCAATTCAGTAGTGCAACAGTTTCCCAGCATATGAAAAGCCCCGGGTTTGATCTTCAGCACAACAAATAAATACATAGGTAGATAAACAGATTTTATATATATATATATATATATATGGTATATATGTTACTAATAAAAGAGGTGATAGATGTTGTAAGAAGTAATAGATGATATATGAACAGATAGATAGATGATAGATAGATAGATAGATAGATAGATAGATAGATAGATAGATAGATAGACAGATAGATGATAGATAGATGCATAGGCAGATGTAACTATAGGTTACAGATTTCAAGGTGCATGTCAAACCTTCACCCCCTCTTTTAGTCCCTTCAAAAACTTCTGATAAAAGTCTTCACTCACACGCTGGGCTGGAAAGCTGGGCTCATCAGTTAAAAATACCTTCTGCTCTTGTAGAGGACTCAGATTCAGATCCTAGCACCTATGTTGGATGTAATTCCAGCTCCAGGAGATCTGATGGATGCCCTGTGGCCCCCTATGGCACCTATGCTCACGTGTCCCCACCTCCCTCTCACATAGATGTAAATGAAAATCTTTTTGAAAGTTCTTCATCGCTTGCTTCCTGACTCTCATCAACTACAGCAGAGAGTGAGGTAGAGAAGCTAGGGGCATGTGGCCAGTGACTTTGGAGAGACTACACATCAGCTTTTGAAGTTAGCGGCTTCAAAAACACGTGTGTGTTACCTTCCAGTTCTCTAAGAAGTCCAGGCTGCCTTGACTCGTTTCTCTGCTTGGAGTCTCAAAAAGCCACAGCAGCATCGGCAAACTAGGCTTCTATTAGAATGTGCTGAGGGAGTATCTGCTTGCTTGAAATATTGACAGATTTCAGCTCCATGTAACAACAGGACTGTGGTTCCAGCTCCTACACTGGCAAGGTGACACATTGACACTCAAGAGCTCTCCTTCCCGTTCTAGACAACAACTCTGCTTTTCTTTGGCTACTACCTCTCCTTGAGTGACGCCCCATCTTCCACTTCCAATTTAAGGATCCGAGCTCTACGTAGATAATCCATGATAATCTCCTCTTTTAAGACCAGCCGATTAGTGATCTCAATGATGTCATCACTGTGCTTTTTGGACAATGCTATGATTGATGTTTGAATAGCCAGGATCTTACAGGGACACTCTGAGAATTCTGCTACCACGATTGTGTAAGGCCTCTAGCCAACTACACACAATAGGAAGTTGAACAGACTTTGCTGTCTTAAAATATCAGCAGAGGCCCCAAAGATAGAGAAGAAATAATCAATGTCCAATACCACACACCATAATGTCTTGCATGCTTAACAAGAACAAAATGGGTTTGGGCAGTATTATGCCACACACACACACACACACACACACACACACACACACACACACACCGTTTCTGTTCAATGGTAAGTTTCTAGTGCTGAGGATTATTTACGAGAGTGGTGATCATTCTGAGCTTCCCTGTAGCTCTAACACAACAGAGTGATGAGGTAGGCTTCTTCTGGCCTCTCGCTTACAATCTTTCCCGACATCCCGGTGTTTGGGTTCCTTGCTCTGGACACAGGGACAGCACTTCTCTCAGGAAGTACTTGGAATCGGTTTCAGAGGAAGGTCAGAAACTTTCCTAGTTTTCATGATCTACTTCAAGGAAAGAGAAGGTGAAGAGTCAGAATAGCACAAAGGGGGCCATACGTGAGGTCATATAGTCTCATCCCATCACAGCCAAGCTAGGCCATGCTATGCACTAACCACCTCTGCTGGTCCTGAGAGATGGTAAAAGAATAAAAGCAGCAGATGGCAGAGGCCTCCATAATATGGAGAAGGGGAATAATTTACTTCGGAGGCGTGTTTATCATCTGGTATTGTACTAGACTGTCCCAAACTGGAAAAAGTGCCCTAGCTATCCCAGATTTCATCGGGGGTGTGGGGGGTGGGTGGGGGGGTGGGGGCAGTGGAAGAGCCATCCAACACAGGAAGATCGACACATAACAACGATAAACAGTAAAACTGCCTTACACCCCCTTAAGTTTCGTCTATTCAGTAAATAGATATGTGTGCCATTAATTATTGGCATAATATACCGAGTTATTATATTAATTATGATGAGATCACCTCTCATCCTTCTCTTTACCCATTAAAGCAACATTAGTTTTTTCCCCCTCTTTAACTGACTGTTTCATTCATCTTTTAACATTTCCTGAAAAGTCATCTCCTTGTGACTTCAGGCAAATGCCAAGATAATGTTACATCCCTTGGTTCCAGTTTTTAAATATGAAATCTTTGAAAGGGTGAACCACGTGACAGTCGCTTCCAGCAGAACAGAGAGAAGGTTAATGGAGGTTTCCCTCGAGGTCTCATCACCTTAGGAGACAGGTTGGATTGGATTTGACCCTCGAACTCACCCATGGTACCCTCCTTTCACAGGACACCCACTGCTTCCTGGGGCACCTGGATCTTGTGGACGCAATTTGAAATAATGTTCACATGTCATCTCCCATGCTCGGCCACAGCCACCATTCTTGAACCTGTGTTTATTGTTGTCCTGCTGTGGTTACATTTTACTCAGCTGGCAGCCAAAAAGTGTGACATCTCCACCTAGCCCTGCTCGCCTGCAAGCTCAGTGCTAAAACCACCTTAAGGAAGATCCTCGGTGACATTTTGACAGAAACTCTTCAACATTTCTGGATGTCTCCGAAGAATAAACTGTGAGTTGGCGTATACTAACATCAAGCACAGCTCAGTGTATGCACCATTGTGACCTTTGGTAGCTACAAATCTGGAGTACAAATAGAACGTCTATGGCCTATCACTACACTGAAAGTGTTTTTATAGAGTATGTAATTTAGAAATGTAAAAGCACATTTTAATTGCCCACAAATGAGGTTTAAGATTCCAGGCAGTAACAGGAATATAAAATGTAAGTGATTAGATGAATTAGGCTATTAAAATTGATAACGTAAAGAGCAATAGTTACATGAAGACTAACTAATAGAGTTAACACAAACCTCCACAACTGTACATTCTTGGTATTTAAGGCTGTGTCTCACAGAGGCACACTGACTGGTTTATATTTAACAGTACCGCTGTGGCTGTTGTGGGGGTGTATGGCTGTGTGGGACAGAGAGCATTTGGTATCTACAGCCATCTCTGCCATATGTTTGCTTACTTACGTCCTCGCCATTCTTCTCAAGGGGCTGTCATCTGCTCTCTTGACTTTACTCAGCCTGCATCAAGCCTTTTCTGACTTCCTGTCCTGCTTGAATATCTGTTTCTGTTTCATCTAAATAGATGAGAACTTGGGGTTAAGATTGGGGTGGGGGTTTGTACACCAGTTTTTCCTCCTGCTTTGGCCTCATGTTAATTCACCAGACCGCCTCCACTGAAAGCATTGTCCCATAGTTCAAATTCAAAACAAGAGGGAGGTGAGATGACTCTGGTCCACTCTGGCCATGGGATGCTATTACTGATGGTGTGGAACCTTCCCAAGACCATCACGGTAGGACAGTGATGATATCTAATGATGTCATCATGCTACAAAGCAAGTAAGGCCAGCAACGTTAATAAATGCCTCAAAAGATTATAGAAAGCCATGGACACATTTGACATACAGAACAGTGGCAGAGCTCCAAAGAGCTTTGCCGAAGAAAGGGTGTTCAAGTAGAGACCCGTAGGATGAACATGTTACTGCTGAGATTTTGTAAAGTAAGAAAGAAAATGGAGTGAGGGACCAATACAATGCGAGAGTTGTAAAAAAAACATTGAGCTGAAACAAGAGGGGTTCAGATGTCACCAGCTGAGGAGAGAGGGAATGAAGAGAGAGCATAGAGAGGCTGTTATAATTGAGGCAAAATGGACTGAGTTAGACCAAGATGGCGGTGGAAGAAATGAAGATGTGCAGGTGGTTGGGTGTGGCTAACGAATTCAAGTCAGATGCTTCCGACTCCACACTTGGTTGGAGCATTCACTGAGCTAGTGGCCAATTGGAGAAACCGGATGCTGTGGGGAAGGATAAGCAAATAATCTTTGGGCTGACGACAAGTGAGGTATCCTTTAAGAATCTAGGTAGTGGTGATCTGCGGAGATGCTCTGCAGGTGAGGCCATATACTGCTCTTTCAGAGGACCTGAGTTCAGTTTCAAATCCAGATTCCCAGCACCTAGTCAGGCAGCTGATGCATCGGTTCCATGGGCACCTGCACTCACAATGCGTATACCCAAACACAGACACACACAGAGGCACGTGATTAAATATAATAAAAGCAAATATTTTTAAATGCTCTGAAGACTCCAACATTAAGTAAACAACTGGCCTTGGCCTCCAGTGAAATGTCTGGACTTGTAATGTAAATTTGATAGGTGTTAAAGGCTGTGAGTGTCATCGAGGTAGATGAAGCTCCTAGAGTGAGCATGTAGAAAGAAGTTAAAATTTTAGGATGAAGAGAAGGGTAGAAGAAGGGCAGAGGAAAGGGGAAGGGAAGGAAGGTCTGGGCAGGCCTCAAGAGGCTCCAGTATTTCAGAGTTGGGTAAAAGAGCACAGGAGACAAACACCACGCATATTGAATTTAAGTAGGAGGCTGCTGTCTCAGAAGTCAAGGAGATAGAAGCTATGCGGAGAGAGGGCATCACAATTAAAACACGGACTAGAAATGTGTGCATGACTGACACATGCAGATCATCAGTGAGCACTCTGGGAGCAGTAGAGAGCAAATACATGCATGGCATATTACTATTATTATAGTGCTTCAGAGCTGAGGACGCTTGAAGTATTGCCAACTCGTTGGCAATCGTGCGATGTGGTGAGTGCCAGTCTGTCCTGTGGTCCTGATAAGTCATTCATTAATAAGCTTTCTTTCCATCTTTAATGTGTCCTGTGTGAAGACTGATGTGTGTATCTCCCTGTGTCACTGGTGAGGAGAGGGTGACATGGAGAAATTATTAAGGCCACTCCACGTAGTTAAAAGGGAGGTTTATTTTGTGGGGTAACTCACAAGTGAAGGGATAGGTAACAGGGTCTGGGAGAGGTGTGATGCAGTCCAGCGGTGTTCTCTGGAGAACTCTGCTCAGTCTACCTCCAGCGTCCAGGGTCCAGGAACCAAGAGAGCCAGTGCATCCAGATCTCAGGTCTTCAGGGTCCTCCCCTGGCCCTGCCTTGTAGGCGTGACAGTTACCAAAGCCTCAATGGGGGTTGGCAGGACCCCTCCTTAGCTCTTTTCAATAGGAGGGGAGCATGGAGTGTCCAACAGAAGTACATTTGAAGGCAGACTGCCCAGGACATAATTTTCAGTTTTTTTGTTTGTTGGCTACAGAACTTAATGTGCATTTATTTGATTTACTTTGGATTTCTGGGGCTGCTCAGGCTTCAGTTTCAAGACAGGGTGAAGGGCCTGTATAAAGTCTAACACATAGTGTTTAGCAAACCTGACTTCCTCTGGTTTTGTTCTTTGTGATTCTCTCTCTTTATGGTGCTGGGCACTGGACTCGGAGCTTCACACACACACATTAGGCAAGCCTCTATCACCGAGCCTGCTCACTGTGGTTCTCATTCCCCCATGTTGTCATGGCGCCACATGAGTCTGTCTTCCCATGTGTTCCCTTTCCTCGGGCCTTACGCTAGCTCTGACACTTCATGAAAAAGGAAGTTTTGATTTTTACTAAAGTACTCTCTTTGTGTCCTATGTTTTGCTCTTTGGAATATTTGATGACCTTGACTTCTACTATTCTAAACAGAAAAATTTATTGAAATCTAACTCATTTGTGGCACTACATTTCAGTAATAACAGACTGTGTAATGTGATCTTTCTAAAAAAAGATTTATCTCTCTATATATAACAGATATGTAATATATAATATAGATAGACACATATATACCGAGCAGCAGCAGGAATATAAAATACAAGCGATTAGATGAATTAGGCTAGGCTCTTAAAATTGGTAAGTTAAACAGCAATAGTTATATGAAGGCTAACTAATACAGCTAACACAAATCTCCACAAATGTATGTGCTTAACTTTTAAAACTTTCACTCAAATGCCCTTGAAGTGAAGTTGGACCCAATCAGCAACATCAGCTCCAATATCTCAAATAGCTCCAAGGTCCCCAACACCAACTCCATTTGTAAGCAGGAGCAGGTGCCTGGGTTCAAACTGATGGAGATCACCGCCATTTACCGATTGCGCGTAATTTGTTTTCCGTTCACACCGAGAAGGCACAGTCTTCGGCATGATTGAAAGTGTCTCCTTCAGGCCGGCTGATGGTGCTTGACTTTCATCCGAAAGAGCACTTCAAGCGCGGCCCGCAACAGAGTCATCCCCTTCAAATCAAGGCTGATTGATAACAAGACCACCTCAGCCTGGCACTGTGCTTTTCATCTGAACAAGACAAAGCTGCTTCTGCAACAGATCCAGCTTTCTCTTGGGCCCGTGGTGAGCTGTGCCAGCCCAGCCCAGGTTGGAAGGACAAGGCTAGCATCTGAGTGTGGCCTAGAGGAAGGGAAGCCAGGAGGAAAGCGGGTTACATTCTGCATGCTTGGGGCCAAGGGCTGACATCAAGGGTGGAGTCTGTCTCACGCTGTCTCTGTCCCGCCACGCCGGCACCATTTTTCTGGGAAAGCCTTTTGGAAATGATTGATAACATGGGTGTGTCCCAGCACTCTCCCCTCCTTTCTTCTGAGAACAAGAAGCCTATTCTTCCACATAAGGATTTTCAGTGTGTGGTCCATGGAGACTTGCCATGGACCCATGGCCAATTTGAAATGAGGACTTGAGGTTGTAGAACTTTATATGAGGGATTCATTTTCCACTATAATTTACATTGAGAGTAAGGACGGTCTGTCACTATTTTCTCCCAACTGTAGTTTTGGTGGATCTTGTGGTACTGATGCCTAAGGATGCCCCAGGAGTGGAGTGTGGATTAGAACCCATAACTTGTGCTGTGCTTGACAGATGGTGGGGTCTCCTCTGTGGAAGCGCCTGTAACTGTATTTTCATTGTTGTTATCATATTTAGACACTTCCAAATTTTCAGTATGGTTTCTCTGCACAGCTCCCAACTCCCTGTAGGCAGGGACTGGGTTCACAGGTCTCACTGCCTTAACCCAACAGTTAAAAAGCTCCCCAGAGCATGGTCTGAGCGAGTATCACACAGGTGTGTGTGCCAACCCCACTCATGTCCACCTCCAGCTGCGGCTCAAAACTTCACAACCTAGCAAAAGTTAGGGGGAAAAATGCATAACACTAAACTTCTTTTGATCTTTCAAGAAGACTGTTTTTCTAAAAAGTTGGCTTTTAAGTATCTTAGCAAGAGATTTTGAGTTTTTTGCTAGCACAACTCACTAGACTGACTTACCTTTTTCTTTTAAACTTTACTAACTTTTTTCATACAATACATTTTGATCATATTCTTTCCCCTTCTCTACTTCCTCCCAGATCCTCCTCACCTCCCTATCCACCAAACTCCATGCTCTTTCTCACTTTCTAAAAACAAACAGGCAAAATAAATAAATAAATAAATAAATAAAAATTAAAAATGGGAAAAGCAACAAAAAAATGAAAATCAAAACAGACAAGCTAAAAAAAATCAATAAGACAAAAAGTACCAATACAAGATAAAATAAAGCGCGCGCGCGCGCACACACACACACACACACACACACACACACACACACACACACGCACGGAGTCCATTTTGTGCTGGCCAACTACTCCTAGGCAAGGGGCCTGTCCTGGAGTGTGGGAGGTTCTAGGGAAGCCATTTTAAAGAATAGGAGCATAAGAATGTGCTAGAAGGCATGCTAGGGAGTCAGTTTCCCTGTCTGACTTTCCCTTTCCTAGAAGGTGTCAGCTGTGAATAGCTTCTTGGTGAGGGTGGGACGTCGTGTTCCCTTCCCCTTCTCAGAGCTGGGATTTTGTCTGGTTTGAACCTGGGCAGGTCTTGTGCGAGCTATCACAGTCTCTCTGGGTTCATATGTGACTAGTGATCTTAGTGGACTTAAAATAGGACATCCCATAACATGTTTTCATCAATCTACTAGTGAAACTGTAGAAAAGGGAGGGTTCCGCCACCACCACCATGTCTTTGATGTGCATAGATTTACTCTCAGAATTCCAACCCCTGGGTGATATCCATAGACTAGCTAGTAAAGTCACGATGTCGGTGGAGAGTAGGTATGTTCTCCATCAGAATCGGATGTCAACGAGCTAATGCTAAATTCTTTAGCACAACACTCACTTGAACTTCTGTATAGAGGTCTCTTACCGTTGAAGGTTCCAGGCAAAGGGAAAACATACTTTTACTAGAACACTTAATAAGGTAAAGGCTGTTTATTTGGGCTTGAGAGGTGGCTCGTTGGTTAAGAGCGCTTACTGCTCTTCCAGAGGACCAGAGTTCAGTTCCCAGCACCCATATCAGGTGGCTCACAGCCAAGGGATATAACTCCAGCCAAGGCATCCAGCCTCCCCAGGCATGCATGCAGCATGCCACACACTCACACAGACACAATAAAAAAATTGTTTTTTTAAAGAAACTAAATGTTGTTTAACCAATATTGTCTGTGATATTTCATCATGGCAGTCCAAGAAGATAAATGTACCCAATTAGTAAATTAGTAGTTTCTAAAATTATTCTACTATCCCATTAATTATCTAACAGTTTTATATATATATATATATATATATATATATATATATATATGTATTCCATTATCAACAAACTGTCATCTCTTGCCCCTTAATAAGAAAGCGATGTGGATGGAATCCATATAGACTGCCATTGTAGAATTAAGAGAACTAAAAATTCAGTTTGTAATCTATCCAACAGCTCAGATTAAATCTGCCCAAGTTACGTTTGGATAAAAATCAATAGTTAGCCGGGCGGTGGTGGCACACGCCTTTAATCCCAGCACTTGGGAGGCAGAGGCAGGCGGATCTCTGTGAGTTCGAGGCCAGCCTGGGCTACCAAGTGAGTTCCAGGAAAGGCGCAAAGCTACACAGAGAAACCCTGTCTCAAAAAACCAAAAAAAAAAAAAAATCAATAGTTGATGGTCATGGTGGAGACAAAACAGGCATGCAACTCAAGCAACAGGCAGTGAGAAAGGACTCCCGTCTGCTCTAGAGTGCAGTGTAGAAACTGTAAAAAGAGAGTTCCTTTCCTCGCACGCGTTACCTGGACTACTCCACATCTCCCATCAGCTCAGAGCCTGGCTTCTACAGGCAACTGACAAGACGAAGGAGAAGGCACCTTTGAAGACTGAGGGCGGAGGCTCCGTGGGCTTCATGAATGTTATAACGGGTTCTCCGCTAACAGAAGAAGGCGTTCTTAGGATATAGCCATCACGCGAGTGTCTAACAGAAAGCAGAAGAGGACTATGGGCCACCGTGTTACCTGCTGGTGCTGACTGATGGGGCCATTCTGGGTGCGGGTCTGGGGGTCTAGAGGGGCCGTCCATCCTTGTGCAGATGACTTGGGGCCAGGGAACTCACAGTGATCAGGAAACTCACTCGAGAAATCCGCAGACAGGTGAACAGCCCCCGGCAGCCTTTGATATTGCCTTTCTTTGGAGGAAAGAATAGCATTTGCTTCACACTGATATGAAATGGCATTTGTCATTAGACATTTCTGGATGCCCCCACCGAGTTTATGATTGGCACTCGAACACTTCCTACACTTTTGAAGTTGTAGTGTACCCTGTATAACTTCAATTCGGTGTTTTTATGAATCATGTAACAACTTAATTGGAATGCAAAATGTCTTCTAAAAATGGGCCCAGCCAAAGCATGCAGATGAAGTGGTCATTTCTCCAGAAAGACCATGAGTAATTCAGGATGATTTCTTTTCATTTTTATAGTCTTAATTCAAAGTTATTATCCTAGCACTGTGGGCATGTACTATAAGGTTTGTTTGCATGAATGCTGATAAAAATAGAATAAAACCCTCTTATTACAACCTGAAGTTAAGATACTTCAGAGCACACTGCTTAACGAGGGCTTTCTAGGCTAAATACTCCATAGGACCACTCCCAGCCAGAACCCGAATGCTCCAGGTTTGCTACATTTTATCCCTATAAACTTGTCAGGAACTCAGACTCAATTTCCCAGATGATTGCTGAGACGGAGAATCACTAACTTGTTATATTAATCTTGACATCCTAAATTATCACTGAAACCCATCTTGTTTAATTAACAATGTTCTTGGGGGTACATTGTCCCCGAAATACACCACAAAGTGGCGCTGTTGCACTGATGCCAAACTAACCACCACCCTGGAGGCCATCTGTAGATCTGATGTGAAAGTGTTAAGCCTGTGCCAAAGATACCAAGGCATAGGTTTGTATATGTCCGTGTTTATAATGCCATTTATAATGCCAGATAGGAAAAGCTAAGCCGAAGGAAGGAGGAAAAGCGTGCCTCTTCCTTATGTGGGAGGTTCTGCAGAAGCCGTTTGAAAGAATAGGAGCAAAGGAATGTGCTAGAAGGAATGCTCTGGAGACCATTTCCCTGTCTGCAGACAGGATTCAGTCTTCAGATTAATCATCAGTGAAACTCTTCTCTAGGTTTGAACATTCTGCAGGGAGGAGATACCCAGGTTCTGAGGCGATGGACTGAAGTAGCTGGGGGGTGGGGGAGTTGGTGGGGACAGAGATGCTCCTCCAGCTCCTCAGAGTGCAGCAGACAGGAGAGAATTACAACAGCTAAGGCTAAGTGCAGGAGCCACAGTCAGGAGCTGTAGTCTCTTTCTCATGTCCCTGCCGGGGAGGCAGAGGCAAAGGCAGAGGCAGGCTGATTTCTGTGAGTTCAAGGCGAGGCCAGCCTGCTCTACAAAGCGAGTTCCAAGACAGACTCCAAAGCTACACAGAGAAACCCCGTCTCAAAAAACAAACAAACAACAACAAAATACACATCCCAGCATCTCACTCATAAGCATGCTTGCTGAGAAAATGCAGGTATGGAAATGAAGTACATCTATAAGCCCTCAGGCCTAAGGACTGCTACATAGGTATCACTAAAATATATATAAAATATACCATTAAAATCCAGCAGCTGTAGAATGTCCAACGCAAAAGCCCTTGAGAAACAAAAAGGAATTATCACAGATGCAGAAGAATTTCTTCTGGATTGTGAGTCTGCATTCTGCACCCAAGAGTTCCTTCTCTGCCAACAGCAGGTTGAAAATACTTGAAAGACAGAAACTGTACGTCTGTACTGGGCATGTCCAGACTAGCCCCTTGCCCTTATTCACTAAACAATATATTGCATTTATATTTTACTCTTTGGGAGCTGGGGGATGGTGTGGGTAAGCACACTCCGTGCACAAACATGAAAATCTGAGTTCAGATCCCCAACACCCACGTGAAAGCTGGGTGTGGCAGGTCTGTAACCGTCTTGCTAGGAGAGCAGAGACAGAGTTCCAGGTGGTTACCTACTAGACTAGCCAAAATGACAAAGTACAGATTCACTGAGAGACCCTGTCTCAAAACAAAAATAAGGTAGGAGTGATAGAGGAAGACATCCAGTGTTGACCTCTAACCTCCACAAGCACATGCAAAGGCAATCACACTCACCTCTACATACACACACACACACACACACACTTGCAGGCACGCACATACAACACACATGTGCTTGCATATACACAGGAAATCCAGAGGTGATTTAAAGTGTTCAGCAAGGTGTGTATAGAATCTATGCAAATATACTTTATACAAGGGACTTGGACAGCTATACAGTTTCACAGCTACAGGGTCCTGGAAGCAATCCCTCAGGGATACTTGAAAGAATTAATGGTGCTGGTTGGTCGGCGGAAGAGTCACGGGCCGTGGCTACCAGAGTTAGAATGGGCTTCATTAGAAAGAAGAGGGGACAGGAGGGAGAGGCCAGGCCTGGCGGAGGGAACAGGGCAGGGACAGAGAGAGGAAACACAGGAAAAGAGGCACAGAGAGAGTGCATGGGGTCTGGTACATAGTCGCCCGCTGATGACGTAAGGCGCCAGACAAGACCCCAAGCTGCGCATGTACAGAATCCTAACAATACTGAGGGAGGATTATATGGCCAATCCTCTAAGCAAACAATTGGTTCTGTGTATTTACAGCCAAACATTTTCTAAAATTTTCCAAACCATCAAAATGGGAAGTCTGGAGCCATTACTGTCCTAAACAAGGAAATAACAACAAAACCGTTCTAAGATTAGTAAAAATATTCAGTCCAGTATGGACTCCACTGCAATATTGTGCTCAAATAGAAATAAAGACAGACAGATAGATTGAAAGATGATAGGTAAGTAGATAGAAAGACAGACGATACATAGAAAAAATTACTTAATGTGGCAATTTGGCTTCCTAATCAGAGTTTGTCTATATTAACAAGGGAGAATTCGGTAACAGTATAATAATGTAATTCAGGTCGTTCATGCCCCTGCAGTATCATCTCAAGGAATCAGACCAGTGAAGCAGCATTTGCTTACTCTAGTTTACATTATCAAGTTAATTAAATCTACTTTCCATTTCCCCTTGCTAATGCAATGTGACCTCAATGCCATATTCTAAGTAAACTGATTAGGAGACTTGGTTCGCATATGTAGTTCTTGCAAATACAACCTGAAATGTATACACACATTACAAGCCAATGTCATTATTTGAAGGCCTAATTAATTTACTCTTCAAGATGGTAAAGAGCAATGCTTCCAACCAATGGATTGAATACATGAAATAATGCATGCACCAAAGTTAGTATTTAGGTAAATATTAAAATAAGCCCATGCTTTAGCTCGCTTTCTGTTGCTGTGGTAAGCCACTCTGACCAAACACAACTTGGGGAGGAACGGGTTTATTTCATCTTACAGCTTAGAATCCATCATCCAGGGAAGCCAGGGCAGAAACTCAAGCAGGACACTGGAGGCAGGAACTGGAGTGTAGACAACAGAGGGGTGCTGCTCACTGGCTTGTTCCCCGTGGCTTGCTCAGCCTGCTTTCTAATACATCCCAGGGCCCATCTGTCCTGGGGTAGCAGTGCTCAGCAGACTGGGCCCCTCCTACTTCAATTAACAAGCAGGAAAATGCCTCACAGGCAGAAACTGAAGCAGAGGCTGTGGAGGAACACTGCTAACTGACTTGCTTCCCTGGCTTGCTCAACTACCTTCCTCATGAAAGCCCAGACCCATCCACCTAGGGTTGGTACTGACTCCCGTGAGCTGGGCCCTCCAACATCATTTAACAATTTTTAAAAAGGCCTCACGATGCCCTCAGGCCTATCTGATCTGGGTAATTCCTCAATTGAGGTTCTCTTTTTCCAAGTGACCAAGTGTGTCAAGTGGACAAAAATTAGGTATCCTAGCAAACAAAACCTAGAAATGATTATATTACTCAGTGATGATATTTAATACCTGCATTAAAGCTGCTGCCTTTTTGGAAGTCTGCCTGGGAAATGGACCTAGAGCTGAAGTGTCAGGAAGAAAGCCTGCATGTGTCACAACAGAGAGAGTGACAGCCGAATCCTCACACACCTGCACACGAGCTACAGACTCTAACACACTGCATTTTATCTAAACGACAGCCCACCCAAACTTCCCATCCCAGTCTTAAGAAACCATAAATATGTCACCTCTACTCACCGGAGGAATGGTGCAGTCATGCTTAAATGAAAAATCTTGAGACTGGGAAATTATTGGGAAAAAAATTGGAATCCCACAGTCAATGGTGAGCACTTGTGTACAGATGTGTGTACGAAGGTATGTGTACACATTTCCCTGTGTGCAGTTTTGTCACATATGTGGATTTATTTAGCCACACTGCAGCCAAGTGAAAAGAATAATTCCCTCAACACAAGGATCCATTATGTTGCCATCCCTCCCCCTCCCCCAGGCTCCAGCAACAATTAATCTGCATTCCATCTGTATAATTTTGCCATTTGAAGAACATCATATAAATGGAACCATTCAGTATATAACCTTTTGAGGCTTTTTCTTCCTTCTTGGCACACTTCTCCTGGGACCTACCCCAGATGTTGCATGCATTACTTTCCTGCCAAAAGAAAGACACAGATTTATCCTGGGTACAGAGTGGCTCAACCAGGCTGTCTGCTTCGACTGTCTCAGGGTCCATGCCAACCTTTCGGAGGCTTTGCTGATGAAACTGTTGCCAAGCTCACTGGGGCCCTTGGCGAGGGCAGTGTCCCGCAGCAGTGGGACAGGAGTTCCTGTTCCTGGCAGTTGTCAGCAGGAAGCGGATCTTTGCCCTGGGAGGCTGCGTGCGTGCGTGCGTCCTCCTTATGCTCAAGGTGGTCTATCTCTAGCAGCAGGCCTTTCATGCTTGGGAGCCTTTGGCTTTTCATGTCCCAACCGTCCCCAACTCCAGCAAGAGAAAACAATCTCTCTTAAGCATTCTTGTGATTAGACTAGATTGCTCTAGATCATACAGGATCATCTCTCCCATTTTAAGATCCATTTCCTTTACTTGTATTTGAAAAAGAACTTTTAGCTGTATAATGCAACATGTTCACGGGTTCCAAGAACTGCAGAATATGTAAAATGAGGACATTCATCTACCTACTGCGTTGTGTGTACCAATACCACGTTGCCTGTAGGTCTCCTTTTTATTGCCCAGTAATGTTCCATGGTATGGGTATGACATGATTTCTTTAACTACTGAAAGACATTTGCAAATTTTCCAGTTTGGGGATGCTATGAATAAAGATGTCATCAATATCCTCATCTATGAGTTGATGTTTACATCATTTTTTTTCTGTCTCTGGGGTAAACGTATAGAAGTGGTACTGCTGAGTAGGTTTGGCATGAGAAACTGATGAGCAATTTTCTCCGCTGGCTGTGCCATGTCCACAGCCGCCAGTGGTGTCTGAGGGGTTGTTTCTCTGCAGCCTCTCCTTACAGAGCTGTGGCCACTCCTCTGTTTTAGCCATTTGTGTTATCCCGTTGTGGATTTAACTTACAATGATTCGGTGACTAACCATGACAGCACAGCCATCTCCTCATCTACTGTTTGGTCATTCTCTCTGATGGAGGTCCTGTTTTCATCTGCTGCCACTTTAAAAAAGATTTATTTGTTTTTATTATATGTATGTACACGCTTTATCTGTAGGTATGGATGAGTGTCACATGCATGCTGCATGCCTGGTGCCTTCAGAGGCCAGAAGCTCTTACCAGAAGGGCCATCCTGTGATCGTCTGAGAATCCTATTTCAGAGTCATTTCTTTTTCTGAAGCAGTAATATGCAAACCCTAAAATGAAGGACCTGAGACGAGACGCCAGCTTTTGTGACTCGAACCTGGTTTGTTGGAAGCTTTTAGCGCTGGAACTCCCTGAAGTTGAGAAGGTCTTGTGTCAATGCCTCCCCTCTGTGACTGTTGGACTGTGGGTCTTCAAGAATGTTTCTCCTAGTCCACCAACCGGAGCTCGGGGTGGAAAGCATGTCGCTGCCTCTGCCGGTTCCTCTTTGACATCTATTCACATTTCCTCTATTTGCAGGGGCCCCATGCTCACCACTCAGTAAGAGTGGTCTACAATCCACTGCAGAATTCCTTTCTCAGGCATCCTGTGGACTTCTGGAAGGAGTTGCTATCTCAAGAACTACTCAGAAAGGGAGTCACAGTTTGCAAGACTTCAATGGCTGTGGCTTCCTCACCTTTCTCTTTTTCCTTTTTAATAAAAATCTTGTTCACTTCACGAATAAGTTATAAACATAATAGCTAAGTATTTATCTATTTATGATTTTTGTTTGTTTGGCTTTTTGAGACAGGGTGTTGTGCAGTCCAGGCTGACCTCCATCTTACTATGTTGCCAAGAAAGATGACCTTGAATCCTGTCCTGTTTTTGAAATTTTTATCCATTTGTCTTAGTCACATCTATTACCTATTCCCTCCTTCCAGCTTCTCCCAACCTCCCCAAAGCATCTCTTTCAGATTCATGTCCTTCTGTCTTTTTTAATAGCCCACTACGTCCAATTAGTGCTGCCCATATGCACGTGTGTGTAACAAGATGCGCAAGACTGTGGGTGGGGGAAACCAACCACACTCTTGATTGTATTTGAGGCCTGATTCACAGGAGGGAATTCATGCCTGGTATTGCAAACATAGTCAAAACCCATGGCTAAGAAAGCCATAGGCCCTAGGGGAGAACCTATTGCTGCTGCTTTGTTAAACAGTCACATTGTCAAACTGCCTTCTAAGTATTCATGTTTATATCCTAGGTCTGTGATATGTGCTGCTCCCAACCTTGGTCAGAGAAGTCCTTGGTCCTCACTATAGAGGGCTACTGTTAATGCGGGGATACAGCAGTTCAAAATGTTGAGTGGTCCGCCATAGGCGGGACACCTGTATCACCCCACCCAGCCCCCACCGCTTCCCCGGGCTCAGCGAACATCATGGAGGAGAGGGTGAAAAGCATGCATGAGCTGGAGGGTGGGGAGGAGAGGTGTGAACGGTTGGTGCTGACATCTGGACAAGACAAAGCTGCTGCACAAGTGAACTCAGAGCAGCTGTGGTCACCCCCACATCTTCAAATGCATCTTTCCCGGCATCCTTCCTTTCGGGGGCCTGGGTCAAAGCCAAGTTTGTGCCGCTTAGAGACAAGTGAGTTCTGGAGGCTTTGCTGGTGACACCACTTCCAAGGTCATTGGAGCTCTTAGGCAGATAGTGTCTGAATGGGGAGCCTCTCAGGACAGCGTGAGTGACTGGCACCTCTTTGCTCCTGTGGCCAAAGAAACATTCCCATACGGCACGCTGTCTTAGAGAGTGGCTAACTGTATGCCTGGCAGTGGGTGATTGTCCTGTGCTGGCTGGCTGCCTCCCTGCATAGGGCATGGGAAAGAAAAGTTAACTAATTCTTGTACAGAATATCATTCTTTTCTGGCAAATCTCTAGTAGCTTCTCTTTTTAATAACTCAACACGAAGCTTGATGCCAGTTTAAAAAATAATTGGTGTGCTCTGAAATGTTAACTTACAAACTTCAAGAATTTGAATTCAAGCATAGAGAAGTGAGGGCCTTTTTTAACGGCATGACTAAATTCTGACGTGCTACACTCTTGCAGCTTTGTTCAGCAATTTTTTCTGGTGCTGGCTCCAATTCATCATTGAGCTGACTTTTACCCCAAATGGCACCTCATGAATAATTCATATGTACAAGTGCACAAAGTCCATGAAAAAATTATGATTGCTGCTACTGTCTTGAATAGCGGAGATATTTGTTATCTTAACATTAATTTTTGATGGTTTGCTCCTTGGGTAACAGAAAAGAGAGGCAACGAGGGCCAAAAGGGTAGCCAGACCCACCCTCTTGTGCCCCAGTATTCTCAAAGAAACAAGCAGCTGAGAGAAGAAACTGTGGCACCCAAGGGTGATGGGCTCCCCCAAATAAAGGTAAAGCCAAATGAAAGAGATACTCTGACATTAAACAAGATAAATGCTAAATAAATACTGACTAAGCCAAAGGACCTTGGTGTTTTTATACAGACAGAAAATATGAACTTATGTACAAATATGTCCGACCTTGGGGCGTGTTGTGAACCCTTCAATTGGCTGCTGTGGGAGGGAGTGTCACCTTTCTGCAGGAATGAAGAACGTAAGAGGCTGTGTTCCAGGAGATGGTCCTACACCCATGTGCATGCAGGCACCACTCACTGAACTCAGTGAATTAAACAAAACAAAAAACAACAAAAACAAAAACAAAAAAAACCAGAGCACAGGAAGTTGGGGGAATAGGGGAAGAATTTTCTGGGAGGGAAAGGGGAGTGAATTTGTTCAAAATATATTATATGCGTGTGTAAAAATGTTAAACAATAGAAAAGGAGGAGAGACACACAAAACATGAGGCCACTCACTTTGAAGGATGAAAGAGTTGACACCAGCCCTCCCTGTTCTCCGCACAGTTTTGCATTGTGCATTCTTGGGGACCCTTGGACAACTCGCTCACTGCAATGCTTCCCTTTTGGCTCGTCTGACCACCCCGTGTCAGAATAGACAGTGGCATTCACAGCTGTTTACCCACTGAGGATTTCCAGAGACTTCAAGGCTTAATGTACACAACCTAGGACATTTTCCACTATGTAACAAAAGGTGACAGAATTATCAGACCCTACTTCTGGCTCTGCACCTCCTAGGTTTGCTTTCTCTTTTACATAACATTTTTATTAATTCTGAGAATTTCACACAATGCATCTGATCAAATTCACCACTCTTCTCTCAACTTCGGCCACTTCTACCTCTCCTTAACGTCATCTTCTCTCTCCCTCTCTTTTAAACCCACCAAGTCCAATTTGGGTTGCCCTTGGGTATGGACTGCCCTGGAGTGTGATTGACATACCAGGGGTTACACCATTAAGGAAATCTGACTCTCCTTCTCCCAGCACTATCAGTCTTAGCTCCTCAGCTAAGAGTGGGGCTTTGTGCCCGATTCCCACCGCATGCTGGGATTCTTACCTGTCTTGAGCTTGCTCGGGTCTTCTGCATGCTGTCACCGTTGTCCTAGGTTGACGTGTGCAACTGTCCTGCTCCATCCGGAGAACACTTTTCTTTTTTTTTTTTTTTTTTTGACTATTTATTTTTTAAGTTACACTCATGATATTCATTAATTACACTAATGATATTAATCACATTTGTGGTATTCATAGATTACATTCACAGTATTCATTCAATTATATATATAATATATATATTAATTTTAAATGCTGAATGTCATTTATTTAAGGGGGGAGGAGGTCTTAAATACAGGCTTACAGCACAATGGGAGGACCCCGGAGGGCAGAAGTTCGCTACTGATGTTTTACAATTTTCCCTGGCATTAGCATAGGGAATTAGCATAGGGAGAATATCAAGGTCAAGGTCCACAAGCAAGGCAGCAGTTACCCAAAACGGGGGCCAGGGCCCTACAAGTCCCCTTTTATTAAAAAATGAGCTTCTGACTTGGGTTGCGTGGGACGTCAGCAGGTCACCTTACCCGTTATGGAGACGCCTGCCCAGGCCACACAGGTGCTCTGTCTTAGGTTGGTGAGTGCCCCCCAGGCATTACCCATCTCTGAATACTCATTATCATACAGGCTCAATCGTGTGTGAGCTGCAGAGTTAACTGCTGCTAAAGATCTCAAAGTGGCACTGAGCTTGCAATCTGTGGAGAACACTTTTCTTGAAGGCACCCGCTGTCTTTGGCTGGTCCCTCGAAGATCCCTGAGCCTTGGGGAGAGGGCTGTGATTCAGATGTCACATTCAGGGCTGAGCACCTCGAGGTCTCTTAATTCTCTGCGTGAAGACCAGTTGCGGATCGCGGTGTTACCATCTATACAGCAGGAGTAAGATTCCCTGATGAGAGCTGAGATGTCCATACCCAAGGGTCTACAGGTTCAGGAGATACAGTCTTTCAGCTCATGTGATTTCAACTGTGTGAGACTGAAGAGAACATAAAATCACCATGACGAAAACCCGAGGCCTTTTCAGAGACCTGAATAGCATTCTCTCGGAGCTGCTTTTATCAAACCAGACCTAAAGTGGGTCATTTGGCCATCAGTACTCTGTTTAACGATTAGATAATATACATACATATTTTTTCTGTACAGTGGATACGGGCTCATTTTCAGAGGACAGACTGAGTTCCTGTAGCAGAATATTTTAAGGTGTGTTACTTTTGTTTATGTTGTATTTCTTTAACTCTGTGAAGCTGTGTTACTGTGCCTGTCTAAAACACCTGATGGTCTAATAAAGAACTGAACGGCCAATAGCGAGGCAGGAGAAAGGATGGGTGGGGCTGGCAGGCAGAGAGAATATACAGAGGGAGAAATCTGGGAGGAGAGCCAGCAGCCAGAGGAGGAGGAAGACTCCAGGGGCCAGCCACACAGCCACACAGCAAGCCATGAGTAAGAGTAAGATTTACAGAAGTAGGAGAACTGGAAAAGCCCAGAGGCAAAAGGTAGAGGGGATAAGTTAAGAAAAGCTGGCTAGAAACTAAGCCAAGCTAAAGCTGGGCATTCATAAGTAAGAATAAGCTTCTGTGTGTGATTTGTTTGGGAGCTGGGTGGTGGGCCCCTCAAAAAAGAGTAAAATACCATCAACACCAAGTTCCTTCCTTAAAATTTGAGTTTTCAAGCACTACTGTAAAAGTCTTGCTTTAGGAATGAGACAATGAGCGACCAGTTTGCAAGAGTCAAACAAAAGAGACAATTTAGAGATGGTCTCAACTGCTTAATCCCAGACTATCCTCACAGGTGAGGTGGAAAACTCACAAATGCCCCTTCTCTGTGTTTAGTGTTCTCAAAGTTGGGGGGGGGTGTTATTTTTTATTTTGTTTTTATTTTTTTCTGTACTTAAAAATGCTAATGTCTTATTTAATCAGACCATGTATGACACAACACTGTGAAAACCTGTCTGTACCACTGACACTCCAGGCTCTTCACAGTCTCCCTTCCCAGTTCAGCCTTCCCTTTCTTACACACAGTATCAGCCTGGTGAGATGAGAAAATAAACATCAGCCCTCATTTTCAACAGGAAACCAGCGCAGGGAAAAAGCAATTCAGGAGCGAGACCACTGCTTGCTGAAGCAAAGGATCGGAGGGAAGCAGAGGCGATTTTCCAGGTAATTGGTGCAAAACAAATTTATGTCTTGAATATATAGATAGGTACATTTCCGCTGGTGGTATTCAGAGTCCTTATCTTTGTTATACTGACACAGGAATATTAGATTGAGCACCTGAATTTTATGACTCTGCGCTTCAATTACCGGAAATCCTTAACGCTATTGTGGCCTAGCACCCAATCAGCAGCACTGGTATCACCTGAATATAATTTCACCCTTCCTGAAATCGGGAGCAAAGAAACAGACAGAGAATGCTTCATTGGAAAGAGCATTTTGTGGAAAGAATTAAGCACACAGTTGGAAGTTGGCACCTCTGGCTTTCTCTCTGCCGTAGAACTGAGAGTAGACAAAACTCTGTAGAAGCCATTTCATACCAGGTCAGTGGAGCCTCAGGACACGAGCAAACAAGTGTGTCTGAAGATCTCAACTGGTAAACTGTGACCTAGACAAGGAGAACTGTGGAACAGTGGGCATAGTTGGCCTTTTGTGTTAATCAATCGATAGATTAAAGTGAATACAGAGTCAATCACAGAATAAAAGTTAGAAGTAAAGGCATATTATCTTTAGAAGGAGGGTTGTGCCGGGCCATGATTTCCTGGCTGTGACACTAAAATTGACACAAATTCAAAAAACACTAAACTTGGGATTTATCAGAATTAAAATATTTTGGACTTCAAAGGAAATCATCAAGAATAGTCAACAGGATAAAATAAGCAAATTGTTACATATCTATAACAATTACATATGTTTTATATATGTATATGTATGTAAGCATATTATAGCTATGTAAAGAACTCCTATATTCAACAACAAAAGCACAAATAGTCTAAGATATAAAGTGACAGAGGATTGTGATGAGAATTTCTCCAGGGAACATATGCAATGGCTGTGGACACAAAGGATGTGAGTGGTGGCCAGGGCCTGGACGGAGGGGTGAGTGAGGCTGACAGTTAATGGACATGGGGTTTCCTTTCTGGATGAGAACAATTTGAAAATGAGTGAAGATGGATAAATGACCCTACCAATGTGCTAAAAGCCACTAGATTTTGTGCTTTAAAAATAGTGATATTTGCATATATAAATGATATTAAAGCATATTTCTTTAAAACCGGGTGTAGGTAGCTGAAGAGAGAGAGGGAGTGGTCAGATAGCAAATTACATGAGGAAAAGACCAACCACTCTTCTGATTTCTTTCTGGAGAGCCCAATACGTTACTTAAGAAGACAGCTGGGTACGTTCTTCTGAACCTGAGGTTTCCTCCAGTGGCTGTTTGCTCGCTCCATTCTGCGGCACTGTGAGAGGCTCTGCAGAGCAGCTTTGGGGCCTGCTGTGGAGAGCTGTGTGAGGACCAGGCTGTCCTCCTTTGACAACAGCAAAGCTGACTGCCAGTCACTGGCCGTTGTACCGATTGGCCCATGCAACGCCAGCTCCTTTCCAGGAGTCTCTCCACCTCAGCCTGGAGTGTGAAAAGGACATCGTCACCAGTATATCCCAGGCTTAGACTCACCCTGATCTTACATTCTTCCTGGATCTTATACTTGAAAGTGTATGTAACACTCCAAAATAAAATTTAAAATGAGCCTGGTGGTGGTGGTGGTGGTGGTGGTGGTGGTGGTGATGTCCTTTAATCCCAGCACTCGGAAGGCAAATACAAGTGGATCTCTGTGAGTTCAAGGCCAACCTGGTCTACAAAGTGAATTCTGGGACAGCAAGGGCTACACAGAGAAATCTTGTCTCAAAAACAAAACAAAACAAAAAAAATTAAATAAGAGTCAATTTGCCACGTTAGTATCAACATAAGAACGTGTATCATTTGAGTGTTTTGGGCAAGGTTTTAATTGCTAAGGTACTTTCTCATGATAGAAAACTTCATTTAGGCTATGTGTCTGAGTTCTAAGAGGTACTAGATATTTTTGGACTACAGAGAGACATTCTCACTTAACGGGGTATTCAGACCAACATAAGGACATTACTTTACCATCTTGGCAGACCTACTTTACCTACCAGCCTTTTCCTGGGGACAGCAGACTGTGGTTCAAAGGGGCATCTGTCTGTAATGTTTGCCATCCTGGTGATTTCCTGGTTGATCCAGATGTTGTAACCAAATACATGGGAATCCCTTTCTTCCCAAGCTCTCGTGTGGGCACTGCCGAACGACCGGCACTGAAAGCCTATTTCATGCCTGATCGGTCAACGAAAGCCAAAGTGCGAACTCTTCCGCTGTAGCATGCCCAGGGAACCTGAAATTCCTGTCCTGCGATGACCTTAGAAAACCAGATCTACACCTCAGTCTCGATGCCCAGTGGCTCTTGGTCTATTAACCAGGTAGATCAACGTACGTAGTGTGCACAGGAATTGAGCCTTGCTGAAAGGATCGTTCAAAAATGTGTTCTACACAAGGATCCTTGGACAAAGGGAGTGTTTTCACCTCATCCAAAGACCTCTGGTCCCCGGACGTAGACAGAAAGGAAATGTCACTGTTTCCTCTTCCATAAGGTGGCTACCGAAGAAACTTAACTAAGTGTGTGTGTCTGTGTCTCTGTCTCTGTCTCTGTGTGTGTTTATATATATTCTCAGGATGACACGTGGCAGGACAAATCATTGCTACTTCTAATTTTTTATTGCTAATAAAACAACAGAGCAACCGTTTCTTATTATTGGAAAAGGCATTTGAACAAAGAAGCAAACAGTATGTTATCTTTGACTTCACCCTTTTGGCATTTTCTTGATGTCAGAATCCAAGGTAACACCAACAGATCTCTGAATTACAGAATTCAGTACCTACTATGTATCAGAGATGGAGACCAACACACGGCATAGACACCCATCTACCTTCGAGGAGTTCACACTTTCAGAAATAAGATTGCAAGTGGATATAGAAGAAAATCAGTGAGAGGGGCGTGCAAGTGTGCTATGGGGGCACTGGTGAGACTGCCACCTGGAATTAGTGAATCACATATGACGCCAATGGCGATGGCATGACTGGAACTGCATGTACCACTTGTTGGAGAAGCGTAGTGGGTAGCCGTTCTAGCTGACCTGGAAGTATTACCCCCATTGAGGCTTCCTGTAACTGTCACGTCTACCTATGGCCTGCCCCTGAGGCAGGGCCAAGACGGGAGCCCTTAAGGCCCGAGATCCGGATGTGCCAGAGCTCTTGGTTCCTGGTAATCCTGGAGATCCGGATGTGCCGGAGCTCTTGGTTCCTGGTAATCCTGGATGTGGGATGGTAGACCGAGCAGATTTCTCCAGAGAACACCGCTGGACTGCACTTCACCTCTCCCAGATCCTGTAACCTATCCCTTTACTTGTTGTAAGTAAAACCCCCAAATAAACCTCCCTTTTAACCATGTGGAGTTGCCTTAATACTTCCACCAACAGAGAAGTAACTTGTTCAGTGTCATAGGAAGGTGGCTTCAGGCTTACAGAGGACAGGCAGGGTCAAGAATTGTTCCAGTCCTGGATGCAGGATGTACACACTGAATAAATAAACTTGCAACTGCCGGCCTCTGAGACAGAGTCAGACTTCAAGACGAAGTAATAATATTCAAAGAGCAGGGATTACCTCAGAGAGCTACTGAACCTGTGAACAACAAACAAAATATTAGGTTATACAATCCCCATGATTTACAGCAGGTTCCTGCCATATATATTTCATTTCCTGGAAATTACTGAAAAATTCGGCTTCGAAGCACAGCCCCAGTGAAGCAGGCATGGTTTAGCCCGAGACTTAGAGGACCAGCAGGGCAGATGGCTTGGGACCCACGGGTTGTGACACTGGGAGCAGGTTGGAGCCCACTGGTGAGCACCGGGTCAACCCCGGGCAGTGCAGAAGGAATGGGGAGGGGCTGACACTCTGCACTGGCTTCTGTGTGACGTGCCAACTGCCTCCAATCCCAGATCTGGATGGTGGTATCAACTGGTCAATTAGGCACTTGCTTGATTTACAACCTCACCTCATTGTCAAAAAGAATCGAGGTGGAAACTGGCATGATAATCAACATGACTTCAGGTAACTGCACACCTCTCAGATGCTGGCCGTCTCTTCAGAGTTACTATTTGAATTGAGGTCACATGGGGGGGGGGGGGGAATTGTGCAGGCACCATCATGTTCATGGTGGACGAATGTCATAAGAAACTGGGATATCCGGCACTTTAAAGGGAGGAAATAAAGGTGTCTCTTTTGAGAAGTCACATACAAATGGGCTTTTGGGTGTGAGTTCTTGGACAGGGACCAAGAGTCCTTCTCTTGGCTAGTACACACTGATTCCTGGCTGGTGCTGTTCATGAGTATTCACTGCTACCAGCCACAGGCTACACACCATGTCTGCATGGGACCAGTCTGCATTCCAGTGATGGATAAGTTAATACCAGACTTCTGGATCACGGGAAATGAGGGGATTGTGAGCTGTGGTTTGCACAGTCTCACACACAAGCATATTTTACGCACTAAAACTGCATACTTTCTGCTGCAATGCCCGCAGTAGGTGGCCATGATGACTGATATCACCAGAAACTGCTCTTTAGTGACTGTGCCCATAGCAGGCTCGGCGCTTCATAATTTGTAATATCATTTCCACATTCACAACAACTCTAGGACTCAGGCTGAATTTTGAGAGATAGTTTGTGAACAAATAAACCAAGGCTTGTGGCATTTAAACAAATCATCTCACAGAGAACGGAAAGGACACTCGGGTTTTGTACAAATCTGCTGCAGTCTGACAGCTCACTTGCCAACCTTCTTCCACCACCGTTTGTGGTCACATGCTTTAGTCTTGAGGCATACCTCCTTGTTCGGCCAGTTCCTGTTACATGCCAACTGGTCGTTTAGTAAGCTTTGTGACCATCCTTCATTTTCTGAGGTCTCTAGAAAAAGAGAAACAAAAATTAAACAGAAAAGAATCATTTGGGTGTGATGGTATGCACATATAACACCAGCACTCCAGAGACTGAGGCAGGAGAATTGTTGTGACTTCAAGGCCAGGCTGGGTTGTATAATGGGTACCAGACCAGAGCCAAAGCTGTAACGGTAAGACCTTGTTTAAAACAAACAAACAAACAAACAAGCACACATTACAACCCTCTGTGTATTGCATTTGCATATAGAATAATCACACTTCTTATATATATACACAGCCACACATGTGTGTTATTAAAATTATAAACTTCAAAATTGCTGGGCAGGAAAGATGTGAAGTTCTCATCAGATTCTTCGGCTCTCTGAAAGCAAAGCAAATACAGTTTTTCAGAAGAATGGTCTCAAGTGCATTTTAAGCCCAGGAAGGATCCCTTCCCTCCCTGGATCATCCAGTGCAGGTGGAGCCACTTCTGAAGAAGCACGGCCACAGATGGCCCTTTGAGCAGATTACTTCAAGAGGGATTCGAAAATACTGAGCAAACTCACACATAAAAATCTAGTTTGTGTGCCTTTCATGACCCAGAGTGAAAGTCTATCTCGGGACAGTGAGGGTATTTACTATTCTCTCATTTGAAAATGCCCCCTTTGATTAAAAAATGTTCAAAGCCAAGACATCTCTTAACAGACTGATTTTTATTTTATGAGTATTGGTGTTTTGCCTGCATATATGTGTTTATGTGCTCCACATGGATGCAGTACTCACAGAAGCCAGAAGCCAGAAGAGGGTGTCAGATACCCTGGAACTGGAGTTGCAGATGGTTGTGAACTGCCACATAGGTGCTGGGAATTGAACCCAGGTCCTCTGTAACAATATCCAGTGCTCTTAACCACTGAGCCATCTCTCTAGATAGTTAAGGAAGGTTTCTCAATATATTGAAAATGCGCTTTAAAAACTAAAGGAAGCCGGATGGTGGTGGCCCAAGCCTTTAATCCCAGCATTCGGAAGGCAGAGCAAGATGGATCTCTGTGAGTTCGAGGCCAGCCTGCTCTACAGAGTGAGATCCAGGACAGGCTCCAAAGCTACACAGAGAAACCCTGGGGGTGGTGGGCGGGGAGGAAAAAAACGGAAACAGGATTTTATGATCTGGAGGACTTTTAAAAGTCTGCTGTGATGCTCACACAGCTCTCTGAGTTCTCTAGGAAAAGCGATGGGCACATCTGTTACTGGTGACTTGGTAAAAGCTCTAGCTGGGAGCCACTCAGAGCTGTTACCGCTCATGAGGCCAGGGCAGAATGGCACACTCCGTTACACACAGGCAGCTGCTAAGGATTCAACGGCCTCTGGTGTCAGAGGTAAAGGGCTTCAATTTAAAGGAGAATTTTCTTTTGCTTTAAGATTTGCTGCAAAGTACTTGCCATGCTTTTGATATTTTTACAGCAAAGTAGGTTAAGACTCAGAAGTAGAAAATCCACCACACCCGAAGTGCCTGGGAGATCTTTTCCCAGCAGCAGCTGCCGCCCTGAAGAGAGCTTCTCGGCACCATCTCTGCCCTCAGGTGCTCGTTCATCTCATCACATCAGCTGCATAGTGTATTAAGCTGTTTTCTGTTGCTGTAACAATTTCTGAGGCTGGGTAATACATAAAGAATAAAGCTCTTTTTAGTTGAGTTGTGGGGGGGGGGGGGCCTGAAAATCTGGGATTGGACCGCCTCATCTGTTTGGCCCCTGGCGAGGGCTTAGCGGCAAAAGGCATCACGCTAGTTAGAGATCACAGTGAGACAGCAAGCTGGAGACTGTAACAACTCATTCTCACGAGAACCTACTGAGAGTTCCATGAACAATACCGTAATCTCGTCCAAGACCTCTCCTTTGAAGTGGTTTCTTTCTGGACTACAGCTCTTAAACCCTCTAAGGCCCCCAAACCCTGATGTCACCACACGGAGGCAGGTGTCCAACACATGAACCCCAGGGAAACATTTGAATGATACCCAACCTTAGCATGCATGTGTAGAACAGACGGAAAATGTGTCCTCTAAATGTCAAAGGCTGTGTTCTTAGGGTGGGACCCGATCACACGCCCCGCACTCTGTTACTCTGTCTTTCTCATTTGATTCTGTCGTGTTAAAAAGGAAACAAATTTGTGTTCCCGCTTGTCTGAGAAGACAGATTATTCCCATCGCATAATAAGGGCATACGGCATTTTCCAAGCCACGGAAAAGGGGAATCGTTTTTTTCTATAGAAAACAAAACCGAGTGTGAGTGACAATGCTCATTCTGTCTTCTCTGAGCTGGGAGATATCATTTTAACAGATGAGTTCAATCCGTTTCTGTACCCACATCTGTACCTTTGGTGACTCACTCTTGAGGCCCCCAAGACAGAAAACAGGAGGATGGCCACAGTTCATCACATCAGAGGTCAGTTTGTCTTTCCTCTGAGTGGTTGTGTTCTCTCTGAAAGCAGGGCCTCAGAACATGAGAGAAACTTAAAGGGAGCTCAGGGAGCCTTGTGGGTCGTCAAGGCTCTCCTCAGACCCTCCCAACAAGGAACATGGTTTTTCCATCCTCAGAGAAACCAGCAAGTCCTTCCAGGCCCTCAAATGTCATGCATGAGCTGGGTCTTCACTCTTGGCCAGAGGACCTTTGCCAGATTTCTGAAGCAAAAATCAAATACAATAATAATAATAATAATAATAATAATAATAATAATAATAATAATTTAAAAAGCCTCTTCAGACTAAGTCTGATCTCATGAACACATCAGAACACAGACTACACTTCTGAGCATGAAAGCAAACCTTACCCCAGACCTGATTTCCTCTGTAGATTTCAAGCTGACTGTTAGAGAAATCAACAGCTTTGTGTGCAGGCCTGCCTCCCTCAGGCCCGCCTCCCTCCCTCAGGCCCGCCTCCCTCAGACAGCACAAAAAACCAGTGCTGTTGTTTGTAGAATAATAAACCAAGCTCTGCCAGGTGTGAAGACTACTTGCCTGGAATTTTGCTCAAATAGATATTCAGAATCATGCAAGAAACTTCTGATATGGCCCTAGAACTGCTAGGGGTAAAAATCCCAGTAGGTCATCTGTTTGACCTTGGAACTTGGTGATGGGAGGATTTTGAGCTATTGTTTCTAGTCATAATAATTGAACATTAGCAAACACAGCAAGAAGCAGAGTGTGAACCGGAAAAGAGGCCCAGGGTCCATGTAACTTCAAACTCCAGAACTAAGCCAAGAAGTTGACTAGCATGGTGTATTTCTGTGCTTCCTGGAGCTCTGTGTCCACTCAGTGCTGAGGACATAGTGGGCTTTCCTTTGAGGTGGGCCTTTGACCTCCACAGAGGCTGCCTTTTAGTTCAGCCAAGATAGAGCCACTAAACAGGATTCACAAAAAAACTTTTCTTGGAATTTATATTTATGTTGTGAGGTGATGAATCAGCCAACATAGATTAACAGTTGATCAGCATTGATCCAGCAAACAAAAAAGACATCTGTCATGTGATGAGCAAGGAATGGTAGTCCCTACTGCAAGAGCCTTTAGGGCTGGAAGACAGGTCTTAGTGGATAAGAACACTTGCTTTGCAAGCACTGAGGACCCACACCAAGAGAAAAATCCAGACACAACTGCGTATAACTGTAATCCCAACATCGGGGCAGGGAGGAGGAGACAGGCAGATCCTGGGAGCTTGCCAGCCAGTCAGCCAAGCAGAAAATGGCAAGCTTCTAGTTCAGTGGCTGGTCCTGTCTAAAGCCAACGAAGCAGAAAAGAATAAAGGAAGACACTGGATGCTCTTCTCCGGCCTCCACATGTGCACACACTGGTGTGTATCCACACCCAAAAGAAGAAACAATAATCTCTTAAAATGGGATGTGCGCTCATCTTTTTAGAAACAGTGGGCTGAAGCCTATAGTCAAAACAGGAGATGGGTTAAATATTCAGCATCACCAGATGTCCCAACAGTGCAGGAATTAAAGACTTGATTTTCGTCACTATAAGCATTTCCTTCCTAACCAGTTGGAGTGGACATGGAGCACTGGGTAGTTTAAAAGCCCAAAGGCTTGTTCTCCTGAACTAGAAGGGAAGTTCCTCCTCAAGCACCACACATTGACCTTACACAGGCAGTATTCCAGAAGTACCCCTTCATTGACACGTGACAGCTGGCAGATGGGAACCAAGAATGTCTGCTCCTAGGCAAGAGTGAATAAGAGCTAGGAACACTCCAGTTAAAGCTGGGACATGAAGCTTAGTTAAGATGAGTGAATTGAAACATGGCCAGGGAGAAATTGCCCAAAGCACAGTCCTAGTTGGCTTTCTGATGCTGTGATAAACACCATGACCAAAAGCAACTTGTGGAGAAGAGGGTTTATTTCATCTTATAGTTCCACATTATACTTTATCACCGAGGAATATCAGGGCAGGAACTCAAACAGAAACCTGGAGACAAGAACTGAAGCAAAGACCATGGAGGAACACTGCTTGCTGGCTTGTTCCCCTGGCTTCTCAGCTACATTTTGTTGTTGTTGTTGTTGCACGGCCCAAGCTCACCTGCCTAGGGACGGCACTGCCCACAATGGCTGGACTACCCTATATCAAGTAACAATTAAAATGCTTCACAAACATGGCCCCAGGCCAATCTGATTGAGTCAGTTCTTCAGTTGAGATTCCCAGTTCTCAGGCGAGTGTATGTTTTTGTACCGTTGACATGTGAAGCTGACTATGACAAGAATTATGTATGAATGGTGCCTGTAGCTGGCCACTCTGTATGACTGGCTCTGGGTTTGAGGGTTTGTGGGCCAGCTAGCTTACTTCTCTTTCTGTACGTCTGATTCAGCTAAAGTTTTCAAGTGTATTGCTGGGTCACCAGGGAATCTTATAACATGGATCAGTACGGCTCAAAGCTCGTGCTCTCCTTGACAGTGACTGCAGAGTGTTATTGAACTTGAAGGTCTCAGTTATGCAATGAATTCTTTCATGCTGAAGATTCAGGTCTTAATAATGAAAGCAAATAAAGCCAGCCATGGTGGCATATACCTGCAATCCCAGCACTTGGTAGGTTGAGGCAGGAGGATCATGAGTTTGAGACCATGTAGAGATATTTCCTTAAAAAAAAAAAAAAAGCAAAAGGCCAAGGAACAACAGGAATAAGGGGTAGGGAGATTGGTCCTGAGGCCCAGGACAACTGCTGGGTGAGAGTACCATCTGGAGAGGACAGTGATGCTGCTCCCATGAGCTCTTAACAATACGGCTGCCTGCGCAAGACCTATGAAGACCACTGCAGCTAACACTCAAACATGGATGGAGAAAAATTTCACAAGTTCCAGCCCTTATGTGAAGAGCTATGGGCAGCCGATGGATGCTGAGGGAGAGAGTCAGTTCTCGCTTCCTTTTGTTTATTCAAGAGTAAGAGCCCCATTCTAAGGAATCAGCACTAAGCACATGCAAGTGAGGGCTACACTACTTGGACTCAGTAGGTTGTGTATGTGTGTGCATGTCTGGTACACACATACACACACATATATAATTACAGAAGAATAGGTCATGAATTTGAGATAGGGTTTTGGGGAGGACACGGGCAGAATTGGAGAGAACAGAAGGAGAGTGGAAAGGATGGAAACACAGTGTACTCACATATGAAATTCTCAAACAAAAATGAACAACAGAAAACAAGACTAGAAACTAAAAGGAGAAGAGGGTAGTGTTAAATAACGGCTGTCCAGGCCCTGCCATGTGTAAACTATGCAGTTACTTAATTTCTTTCTATCTCAGTTTCTCATCCATAAAATGAGGGCAATCATAACACCGTCTCATGGAATTACTAGGATTAAATGGCTTAATATTTATAAAGCACTTGGAACAGGGCCTGGTATACAATGATGGTCACTTTTTCTTTTCTTTTTTAAGAGATGAATGATTCTGAGTTATGCCCTGGACACTTCCCTGCTGTAGTTATACCCAAGAGCAAGGTCTCAACCCTCTCCCCTTATTACATTGTTATCTGTTAACTCTCAATTACTGTGCAGAATCCAATGAAAATAGGTTTCTGAGAAAGTGAGGAATACATGCAAACTAAAAACAAAAAAGACCTTGAACAGAGAGACAGATGCATCCATATTTTTGAGGTTAGCTATATTTGTGAATAATAAACTTAAATCAAGTAGAATTCATCAGAGGGCAAGCTCATTAGAACACATGGGATGGAGAAAACCCGAGATAAGAGCAAGGGGTTTCTAACAGACTCATCCACAATGCTGAGTGTGAGAACAAGACCTAACACAGGATCTCAGAGCTGGGAAGGTGGGGTTGTGACCATCCCAACGGAAGAATTCACTCTGCCCTTGGTGTGTGGGGAGCCACAAGAATATGAAATAGAAGTCCAGCTGTATACAATAAGCTGTACCTTGACCAGGCCAAGGGTCAGTCAAGTGGGAAGCCATCTACACGGACGATTGGGTGTTGCACAGCTTTAATATTCAGCTGCTTCTTGCTATGGATTCCCTGTGCTCGTCATTTTCCCAGAATGTATGTTTGTGCGTGAACCTCTGTCTTGGGCATTTCACTTGTATAAAGTCATATAGGCAGAACTTTCTGGCCCTGAACTCCCAACTCCCCTTTTAGCATTTGGATTGGGTATCTGCCTTTTGCAAATATTTCCTTTTAGCCACATCCAAAGATAGGGCCAGCCCCAAACAAAGCAACCCTAAACTAATGCCCCAAATGCCTGGCTTCCTAGATGTATGGCTTTGTTTCTTGCAAATCAAGCTCAGATCTTCCACTGCCCCAGAGCAACTTCTTAGATCAAAGGTGCTTCAGCTGTGATGCAGGTTGACTAGCTATCAGTGCTCCTCCCCCGCCCTGTCGGAAAACTGGTAGCAGAGAAAAACAGTGGCAGTTTTATTTTTAGTGACTTACAGATTTCTTTACCTTATCACCTGTAAGTTTATAGTTTGAGCACATTTGTGATAGACTCGTAATGTTTTCACCTAACCACAGTAAGGATAGATTCCGAGCACATAAATTCTTTCTCTGACTTATTCCAGCCCCTATCTAACTCTGCCTGTATTCTCTTCCCCTTTTGGGGTTGCAAATGAAGTTGCCAGGAAGCTTCTGGTGGGGGCCTTGCAATTCTCAAGTTCTGTTGTGAACATGAAGGTGTTGCTGGCTTAGGAAAGATGAGTCCCGAGAGAAGTGGAGAGAGGATTAGGACAGAATGGTGGTGGCGGACTAATAAACGAGTTGGATGAAAGAGCTCCGTGTATCTAGATTCATTCCCACGCCGCTGGTTGTGTCCCTCCTGGGCACCCTGGGATAGTATAATATTAAGGCTAGTCCTATGATGCTGTAGGATGGTCTGTATGTCAAATTGCTCTGATTGGTCAATAAATAAAACACTGATTGGCCAGTGGCTATGCAGGAAGTATAGGCGGGACTAACAGAGAGGAGAAAAGAACAGGAAGGTGGAAGGAGACACAGCCAGCTGCCGCCATGACAAGCAGCATGTAAAGATGCCGGTAAGCCACGAGCCACGTGGCAAGGTATAGATTTATGGAAATGGATTAATTTAAGATATAAGGACAGTTAGCAAGAAGCCTGCCATGGCCATACAGTTTGTAAGCAATATAAGTCTCTGTGTTTCCTTGGTTGGGTCTGAGCGGCTGTGGGACTGGCAGGTGAGAGAGATTTGTCCTGACTGTGGGCCAGGCAGGAAAACTCTAGCAACACTATGATATGATACAAAATTGGTGATCTTATTTTCTTCACTGTGGGGCCAGCCCTGGGGTTCCCAAACGCAAGTTCTTAATCACCACTGTCTATGGTAGAAAGAAAACCAAAGATTTCAAGTCACAGGATAGGGAAGACCTAATTGGTTAAAGATCTGTAAAGGGTTTCTGATGCTCTACGCATCTGTGAGCTGATCTCTTCTCTTCTGGGATGCTAGCGCTAGGTCCGGGGTCACGCAATAATGGGGGACAGACCATCAAAGTCTTTAAACCAGAAGCAAACTTTATTCCAGAAAAATAAAAATAAAAAATTAAAATTAAACACTGCAGGGCACAAAAGCTTATCAGCTAGCTGAGACCACAGCCAATGTTGGTGGGGCTGTAGCAATGGAGGCCGATACTGACCCCCTTTTATAGTACCAGGCACAGGGTGCATACTAGGAGTCACCTAGAAACAACTATTAAAAGTTAACTTTGGTCCAGGCAGTTGTTGGCTATAAGGGGCAAGGAGGTTAAAAGTTCACCCCTGGCTATTGACAGAGGAGCTGGCTGTAAAGCAGAGAGCCACTGTTAGGAGTTAGCCTTTACAGCTGATGATTGTCAGCTTTCATCTCTTAAGCTTATAATTTTATATTTCTATATTCCTGGACCCTTCATTAGGTCTGGAAAAGCCTGCTTCCCAAAAGTGTCGTACCCTTTCTCATTATACTGTACCATTCTGATTTCTCTACACTTATTAACTGAACTCTTACCCTTAATGGCCTCAGGCTCTGGATCTAGATTGTAGGTGTTTCATCCTTGGGATCAGGTGTGTCTAGTAAATCTTGAACTTTCCTGTTCTTGGTATAACTAGGCACAATGGGATTCCTGGTTCCTCAGTGGCAGAGATTATTTTCCAAAAAAAATTGTTTTGTTTAAGGAGACTACCATTGTACACATTTCCATCCTTTACCAAAGCCCACACAAAATTTCCTAAAGGGAAAGGCATTAATATTGAGAATCATTAAAAATAAAAGTTAAAAGGTGCTGGTGAAGTGTGGTCTGCAATGCCCAAATGCTGGAACTTTATCAAACAGCAATGGTTGCCATGCGGTCCATGCCAGTTTTGGACCCTCTGCAGACACCCAGATCTATGATTTGCACAATAAGAAGCTCAAACTCTTTATATAAAAGCATTATAGTGCTTGCACATTGTTTAGGTTGAACCTCACCTTGGTCCCACCTCTACCCCCAGAACCTGCTCCGAAGAAAGCCCATCAAGCAGCGGCCCCTCCCCTGGAGCTGCCCTCCCACTCCAGACCCCGCCCCTCAGAAAGCTCCTCCCCTGGGGCTACTCAAGACCACACCTACAGGCTATTTAAGACCTGGACGCTAGACCTGCCAAGTGCTCTCCCTCCTGTCTTCATAAGAGTCACCTGAGAGTTGCTCAGCTTTGTTTATTAAACCTGGACTGGTTAATTCAGCTTGACTGGTTGATTACATCCACAGCAGAGGATACCCAGTAACGGGGGCTCCAATACTTAACACATATAACCTCCATATACCCTCCTGCATACCATAAACCGTCTCTGGATGGTTTCTAATGCCTAGCACAATATAGAATGCATGTACATAGCTGTGAGGCTATACAGTTTGGGCAGCAGCACAACAAGAAAAAGGATTCTCTGAGTGTTCAGAATATTTCTGACCTGTGGTTGGGAGAATCCCTGGGAGTGTGAAGATGTGCAAGACTGACTGTGTGCATTAACATAACATTGCTTTCTTTACAATGGAGTGACCCAGGCTGTGGTCAAGTGGCTAACACAGTCCTGGGAGCTTTTGAGGGGTCTTTCCCAGGGCCATCACGCTGAAGGAGCAGAGGGGTGAGTGGACTGGGACTTCTGAGTCTACTGGGTCTCTCACTTTAACAGGAAACGTTAGGGACTGGAGAGATGGCTCGATGGTTAAGAGCACTGACTGCTCTTCCAGAGGATCCAGGTTCAATTCCAGCATCCACATGGCAGCTCACAACTGTCTGTAACTCCAAGATCTGATGGCCTCACACAGATATACATGCAGGCAAAACACCAATGCAAATAAAGTAAAAATAAATTAAAAATAATAATAATTTTAAAAAGCAGGGAACATTGAAATTGTCTGAAATGAGATCTCTCACTGTAAATAGGTTTGGGGGCTCTCCGGAGAGAAAGGGTCTTGGCCTTTAATGAGAAAAAGTTAATTGGCTGTGTCTGAACATGGGTTGTACTCCAGTTGTGGGACCAGCTGTGATCCTCTATGCTCTAACCTCTCTACAGAAGCTCCCTGGGAGAGAAACACCAGTTTGCTCTACCATGAATATCAATCAGGTATACAGGAGAAGGGAGGAGATGCTTCCTGGTTTCCTTCAGTATACCTGCATTCTCTACACCACCCTACCTTTCTTCTGCTGGTCGCATCTCCCAGTTCCAGAGCTGTGACTCTCTCACAGCTACGTGGTTGGATGACTCTGGGGTCCCCAACCACAGACACAGCCATCTTGTTCTTTTCAATATGGCAGCTTGGCTAAGCAGTCAGAGCCTTAGGTTTCAATGGCCCATCTACTGACCTGTGCAACTTGCACTAGTGCCTAGTGATTTACCCTCTCTATGGGTCTGGGGCCCTTGTGGAGGTGATGGTGATAGTGAAGGCTTGGGGGTTCCTCTGAGAACCATGTGAGTTAAATGCATCTAGCACTTTGAACAGGACTGGGCACAGCAGATAGACACCCTTGGAAATGTCGGTAGCTGTGGCTGCTGTTCCTACCAGTCCTCCTATCACTGCAGCTTGAACTATATCCATCGATGTAAATCTCATAGCCAACATTTATTAACAATCTTGCAAACTGGGTAGCCTCATAGTCTGTATAATCTGGGTGATTCAATCTTTGCAATCATTTTGCAAAGCAGTAGTCTAGTTATCTGGTTATTTATTGCTTCATGACACACTACCCTAAATTTATTACTGTGCTATAATAAGATGGTGTCATTAAACAACGACCATTTTGCTATGCATACGATCTGTTCATGTGAGAAATTGGAACCAGCACAGCAGCTGTTTTGTCCACTGTGTCTGAGGCCATGGCTGGGAAGGATGATGAAGTCCTTGAGTGTTGAAATCAGCCAGAAGTGGTTTTACCCATATTTCTGGCACTGACACTGGGATTCTTGAGGATGTTGGCCACTACTGTTGACTTATCTCCTGCCTATAGCTTCCCTGTGCAATTGGGACTTCTCGGAACATGGCAGCTGGGTTAGAGAAAGTCGTATCCTACAGGGGTCATCTAGAGAAAATTTTAAAGGCACCCAGCTGAATCCACACAACCCTTTATGGCATAATCTCAAGAACTACGAAGCATTGCTTCAACCATATACTCAGTCAGCCAGCACAGTCGTCAGGCCTGTCCTTCTCCTAGTTGAGAATTTTCACCTCTTCAGTTAAGGAACGCAGATGGTGACTTCTCTTCGAGGGGCCCAAACTGCCAACATCACGACTTTTGCACTCTAGAGCTGTTGTGAAGTAAAACAAATGATCTTTAAACACAAGCACTGTGATACCAAGACAATCAATGTGATTGTCGAGATAACCATGAGCCTAACGGGCAGGTAGCTGCTACAGGGTAGTCACACTGGACAGCTGCTGCTATGGATTCTGTCCTTAATTACGTCACCAGCCTGAAAAGCGGGTGTGCCCTCTGTGCATTCTCTTTTTTGCACTCTTTCCTTCCGTACTCCCCCCTCCGTGTGGTCCCCTCTCCCTCTCCCTCTCCCTCTCCCTCTCCCTCTCCCTCTCTCTCTCTCCCTCTCTATCTCTCTCTCTCTTCCTCTCCCTCTCTCTCCCAATAAAGCTCTAGAAAGGTAACCATGGCTCGTTATTTTTCCGCCAACCAGCACTCTCCTCCGTTGGCATGGCTGCCGATACATTGGGTAAAGGGATAATTCAAATCCCAAACAGGATGGAGCTTGGTAGCCTGAGATTTTGATATTTAGAACAGTACACAATTTAAAACATATGACTTATTCATTTCTAGTTTAGATGAAGATTAACTATGGGTACCTGAACTATTAGAAAGTAAAATTGTGAACAGGAAGAGAGGACTGTGCTTCAGTAAAGGATAAAGAGAACCCCAGAAGACTTCCACCAAGCAGGCCCAGGCCACACAAGGCCAGAACAGTGAGTGATTTGCCTGCCAATGGAATTGGACCCCTCTCTGGGCTCTGTCACCCGAAACTCATCCCTGGCCCTGCTGCTACTGGGCCCTGCCCTTAACTCCAGCAGACTTCTGCCACTGAGACACAGGTCACACTAGCCACAACCAGTGAGTGACCCTCCTGTCCTGTGCCCCCTTCTCCATCTGAGGACCAGCACCACTGTTGGGTTCTGCCCCCAACTCCAGAGGAACCCCACTGCTCTGCCGCAGCCCTCACCAGTGGATGTTGAGCGGGTGAGTGACCTGCCTGCCAGCTGGACAGCCCCCACCTCATGGATTCTGCTCCCCTAAAACCTATACCACAGCCCAACCCCTCCCACCTCATCATCCTCCCCACAGCCAACCCTTCCCCAGAACTCTGGCAGACTCCATATGCTCAGACACAGTCCACACCAGTTGGAAGAACAGACACCCTAGGCCCAGGTACATGTGGATGTCAGAGGACAACCTGAGGGAGTTGGTTCTCTCCGTCCACCACAAGGGTCCTGATTGTCACCCTCAGGGAGTCAAGTTTGGCAGCAAGCACCTTCACCTGCTGAACCTTCTTGGCAGCTAAAACATCTGCTTTATTACATTGTGATTTTGTAGGTTGAACGAGCACACCTGGAGGATCCTCTTGCTTTGTGTGGTATGATCCAAAGCCGTGGTCATCTGCCAGATGGAGACCTGGAATAGTCAAGAAGATCCCCTGATATGCCTGTGGCTGAAAAATGCACCTTAAGAGCCTTAGCTGGACCTTTCCCTCTCTACCACCCCACGGCCCTTCTCTTTTTCCATGTTATCTGTCATAGTAACCAGACTTTCTATCTGGCCTCTGTCACCTAAGGAGAATCTTAAAGACCAACATGTCTACATTCTAGCTCTAAATGGTCAAATCTGTTGTTTCAGAGGATGGGCATAAGGAAAGCAATGGAGGGTGAATTCTTTTTTCAGTTCTTGAGGCAAATTTCCAGGCCAGGCAAGTACACTTCTACTGAGCCATACCCCAGTCCCTGAGAGTCATTTTGACAAGACATTCTATCCTATTTGCTTCCCATGATATGATCTGGTGTAGGATCCTGAAAGAGATGAAAGAATAAAATTTATTAGAAAAACATCAAGAAATTATAAAGCAGAATTAAGTTGAATTGTCCCAGGCTATGGTGGTACACTCCATAATTTCAGCCCTCAGGAGATGGAGGTAGGAGAATCTCAGGAGAGGCCAGCCTGCGCTACACAGAGAGTTGCAGATGGGCTTGGGCTATGAGAGCCTGTCTCAAAACAACAGAAACAAAATATAATTGCAGGATAAGAGACACATATGATAAGGAGACAATTAGAAATTCCTGTGACAAACAAAAAAATAGCTGTTAAAGATCTCTGACCTGAATCAAGTGGAAGGAAGAGCCAGTAAATTCTTGAGAACAAAAGAATTAGCAGAGCCAGGCAGTGGTGGCGCACACCTTTAATCCCAGCACTCTGGAGACAGAGCCAGGCGGATCTCTGTGAGTTCGAGGCCAGCCTGGTCTACAGAGTGAGATCCAGGACAGGCACCAAAACTACACAGAGAAACCCTGTCTCAAAAAAAAAAAAATTAGCAGACAGACAATATTTAAAGGAAAACAGCTGATAATTTCTAGAAACAGAGAGACACATGCACCTACATTGGAAATATGCAAAGTCCTTTGCTGGGCGGACAAGAATGAGCCTATACCTACTGCACCACTGTGCTCAACTCTGGACTCACCGTTTCTAAATCCTGCCGTCTTTCTAAAGCTACTTTGCCTCTTGCAGCTTTTGTTTTTTATTTTTATTTAATCTATTTATTTATTTTACATCCTTTCCAGTTCCCCCTCTCCTTTCTCCTCCCGCTCCCTCCCCCACCTCCTCTCTGTCCACGCCCCTCAATCCACTCCACCTCTGTTTTTGTTTGAGGAGGTCAGTCCCACAAGAAGACCAAGCTACACAACTGTACCACATATGCAGGGGGCCTAAGTCAGTCCCATGCAAGCTCTCTGGTTGGCAGTTCAGTCTCTGTGAGCCCCTGTGAGTCCGGGTCAGTTGATTCTGTGGGTTTCTTGTGGTGTCCTTGGCCCCTCTGGCTCCCACAATTCTTCCTCCCCTCTTCCACAGGACTGCCTGAGGTCCACCTACTGTTTGGCTGGGGGTCTCTGCATCTGCTTCTATCAGTGGCTGGGTGAAGCCTCCCTGGTGACCATTGGGCTAGGCACCGATCTAAGTATAGCAGAATATCATTTCCTCTTTATTTTCAATGAATAAAAGGCACGGCTAACAAAGGCAATAAGACTTCAGACTGTCAGGAGTTTCTTAGAACCCTTTCCCCCCTCAAGAGATGCTCAGGGCCTCACAATGGGATGCTTTGTGTGACACAGTACACTTGGCACCTCTGTCCCAGAGGCTGTGTGCAGACTTTAACTGGCTCCCAGGGAAGCCACTACCCACATGTGCTGTGTGGCTTCCTCATTGGTGCTTGACAGGAGAGGGC